>CABEEJ010002258.1:27468-46379 GCA_901482245.1 Timema douglasi | reverse complement strand
GGTGCGGCTAATCTGATTTTAAAACACTTCAGTACATTAAAAAAAAATTGTTGTAAGAATTTTCGAGTAGCAGAGATGTACCAAGTGTCTTTGACATATACATCTTCTCTAATGAACTAGGGTCTGCTAATTACGCGCTCGCTCGCTCGCTCGCCAGTGTGGCCACCCAGTCGCTTGCGCGCTCGCTCGCTCGCTCGCACGCTTGTCAGTCTGGCCGAACCCTAAGTAAACGTAAAATCAAATGAATTGTGATAGCTCCCGTTTAAAAACACGAGGAGAAGATTTACTTTAAGTGAGCGCTAAGTTGATGATTATACCGTCATAAGTTACGCGCTATCCTTGGGCTCTTAAAGACAGCCATTTGACAATACAAATTTGAATGCACACTTTTAACAAGTGTAAACTTATAAGCTATAAATCATGATTAAATTATTTCAAATAATTATAGTTTACTAGTTTTAAAGGGTCAAACTTAGCTATTTTATGTTTTTCCCATACTATTATTATTATTATTATTATTATTATTATTAGCACCGCGTCTTACTACCCGTTCGGGTTATACGCACTTACGCTAATGTGTAATGGAAGGGTGATTGTGAGATGAAATGGAGGACCTACAATTTAACGTGGGATCCGAACAACGGTGAAGGCCTGGCATTCCCCACATTCACAAGATGTCTTGTCAGAGGTGAAGGAAGGGTTTGACAATCAGATAAATCTGTGCCGGGACCAAGGATTGAACCCCGGACCCCCAGCACAGAGGTCCGACACCTTACCCCTAGACCACCAGGTCACCTTTTCCCGTACTATTGTTTAGGTAAAGTAATTAATGTAGGGTGCTGAAATCTAGAATAACTAGACATTAATATAAGGAATAACATATTTATGTGTTAATTTTTTTTAATGTATGAGTTTAAAAGTTGTAAAATTATATCATTTTTAATCATACATAAATACTGTTATTTTTATATCCAAATAGTTTGATTTTAAATAATTTTGTAGAGCACAATGTCGTTATTTAGATTTTTACTAAACCTTACTTTACTCGTTAATTTTATTTTACTCATATCGATCACTGAAAATATAGGTTGGAAATGTCTGTTTCATGAAATTCATGGCTTTGACTATAACGACTGTAGAGACAACAACTCTCAGCAGAACATAAAATGCCAGGCCGAGATTCAGATAATCACCGCTAATAACACACCTGGTCTATGTTGCTGGATTGAGCTGATGATTGTTACGTTCTGTCTTTTATAATGCCCCCCCTATGTTAAATAACCTTTCAATATGTTATAAACTCAAACAATCTTAGTAATTCACTTTGTAAAATTATTTTTTAAAAGGCTACTTGATGATACCTAACATCTTCTTGTCGAGCAAAAACCAAACGTCATCTGATACAAGCACAGAATTACCTCAGTATCCAACTCACCTGACAGTCTTTATACCTTGACTTTCCACTTTATAATAGTAACGTGATGAGAGAGAAAGAGAGGTATGGAAACTAAAATAGAGCAGATTTCAAAATAAAAATATTAATTCGTTAAAGGGGGGGAAAGGCCGGGGCCAGTTAAGTTAGGTCTTTCCTATAGTACCAGGCATACCTCTTTATTTACCCTTCATATTACTTAGACCGCAAATTACTACTGCGAGGTATTAACACACACACACATACACACACATGTACTGAGTGAGTGAGAGAGACAGAGTAGGGCTCACACACTCCACACCACCTTGCGATCTGAAGCGTGAAATGGTGTACTAATTAAGCAATTTCCCTCTAATGAAGGAATAATGAGGTACTAATTTAGTCATCTCTAGCAGATAATTAAAGTGCAGATCGTAGAGGAAATGCCCCCTCCACCCCTTTTTCCACCTTTCTAACCTACCTACCCCCGCCCCATCTCTTTCAACCCTTAACCCCCTCCTAGCCCCTAGCCCACCCTACATTTTGGTTCGTGACAGCTACAGTTGTACCTCCTTAAAAAGTTTACCTCTGTGTCCGTTTTAGGAGTTGGAAAAACTGCCCAGGGAGGGGACAGAAACATTTTAGTGAGGTATATATATTTATGGAGAGTGAGAGATTACTCTACATATAGGCCTATATATACATATATATGTATACATGTGTATTTACACGCAGATAAGAGGATAGTATTATAATGGACCTGAAAGATATAAAGTGTAATGAGATGGACTGGATAGAACCAGCTCAATATAGGGATAGCGTGTAATGAGGTGGACTGGATGGAACTAGATCAAAATAGGGATAGGGTGTAATGAAGGGGACTGGATAGAACTAGATCAAAATAGGGATAGGGTGTAATGAAGGGGACTGGATGGAACTAGCTCAAAATAGGGATAGGATGTAATGAAGGGGACTGTATAGAACTAGCTCAAGATAGGGATAGGGTGTAATGAAGAGGACTGGATGGAACTAGCTCAAAATAGGGATAGGATGTAATGAAGGGGACTGTATAGAACTAGCTCAAGATAGGGATAGGTTGTAATGAAGGGGACTGTATAAAACTAGCTCAATATAGGGATAGGGTGTAATGAAGGGGACTGGATGGAACTAGCTCAAAATAGGGATAGGGTGTAATGAGGTAGACTAGATGGTTACTAGCTCAAGATAGGGATAGGATGTAATGAAGGGGACTGTATAGAACTAGCTCAAGATAGGGATAGGGTGTAATGAGGTAGACTAGATGGAACTAGCTCAAGATAGGGATAGGATGTAATGAAGGGGACTGTATAGAACTAGCTCAAGATAGGGATAGGATGTAATGAAGGGGACTGTATAGAACTAGCTCAATATAGGGATAGGGTGTAATGAAGACTGTATAGAACTAGCTCAAAATAAGGATAAGTGGGGTACTTTTGCAACCACGGCAAGAACTTTCGAGCTCTTAATGCCATAAAGTAAGAAAGTAATATATAAGTATATCCTACAAATGTTTAGCGCCATGTCTTACTACCCATTCGGGTATGTATTAATTATGCTAATGTGTTCGGGATGAATAATATCGAATGAAGTTAGTGAATAAAACCGTCTTGGAAAAACTACCTTCAGTACACCCGACCGAGATTTGAACGTCAATCTCCCACTAATTAGTGATCCAGTCCAGACGAGGTTGACGCCTGCGTGACCACCGATTCATGTCATCCTGTTTTTTGGTTAATTAGTGCCAAATTTTAAATACTTCGAACTTCCAGAAAACATCCATAAGTATATACCCTTAAATTAATTTGTTTCCACTAAACAAAGATATAAGATCTAAAGTTATAGTGAACAATTTAACTATTTATTAAATCAGTGACAACCTTTAATTTTAAAGCTAAAGTTAAAATTAATATTTCTCCTCAAAGTATGACCGTGTAATATCTAAATATCAACTCTTTGAATTGAAAAAAAAAAGTCATACGAGCACGTGAATTGAAACCCGGACCTTTGGCTTGTTATCTAAATATCAAGTTTGAGCGAAATACATCAAAATGTTTCGGTGGTAGCCCCTAAATCCGACAAATTTCTAAATCCTTCCTTTTACTCACTTTCGAACCCTCGGAGAGAGAAGGCGAACTCAAGATTTTGATGGAATGTTGACGTTTCATGAATCCCTGATCCCGAAAGAGTGGTTTTTACGATTCTCGCCTATCTGTCTGTCTGTCTTTGTCTCTGTCAGTTAGCCCAAACTATTTCACCGATAGGGCTGAAATTTAATATCTAGGATTTTCAGAATGTTCCCCCGAGGAGTTTTTGGAATTGGATATCCAACCCTAAAATTACGGTCTCTATACACAAAGGCAAAAGGAGAAAATTAAAATGATTTTCTCAAAATTTGCTCTCACATGTTTTATTCACATTTATATCAAGGCATTGTTTAAAATTATAAATAAAATTGCGATCCTCATTTGCCCGTAAAAATATCTCTGAGGCTACTTAAAATTAGCAGAATCGGCCAATTTTGATTAAATCTCCGTCACTCTTTTGAGATACGAAATAGCTTTACACTGGAAAAAAATAAAAGAAGATTAATGTTTCTTAAAGTTGAAATATATTTTCATAAAACCAATAGTTTCCAATTTATTGTAAGAATTTTTTTATTGGGGCATTTAAAATAGGAGATTGATTATCATGCTCTTTGGGGGACAAATATGTTCCTCTTTATTCATTGTTTCTGTAACAGTGTATATTATTTCATTAATGCTATTTTGTGGAATGTGATGCTTTTTTTTTGGCATTATATTATTTTATGCAACACTATATATTGTTTCCGTTAATTACCTTATAATTAAGATAATGACGTCAAAGTAAACCCCATTTGACATTATTTTTCCACCGCTTCTTAATACCCGTCCGGACTTGACCTTAATATATATTTTAGCACCGGTTATTACCAAGTGTTCGGGCTATATACCTATGTACTAATCACGCTAACGGTCTTAGGGATTAGGAAGGCTATATTCTGAGGAAATGTGCCCGCATTTTCATGGACTATTATAATAAAATAAAACCATTTAGGAAAACCACCCTAAGTACACCCGAACAAGATTTGAACCTTGATCTCCCCGTCATCGGCTGTCTAAATCGACACGAATCTAGCGCGTTAGCCAACTACGCCATTGGGGCGGGTATTTATATATTAATTACGTTAGGGGGATAGGCATGAATAAGGTAGAGCTTTAGAGTAAATGCACTCGTATTTACGTGGAGGGAGTTGCAGAATTAATTCAGTGGAAAAAAACTTGATTCACCTGACCAATGATCGGAACTCTAATCTCCCCTTCATTGACAATTAATTCTTTTCATGAGTGACGCGTTAGACCATGCTTTCGGGATGCAGTATAGACCCTACCTACAGTAGCCCCATGGCTTCTTTGGTGCTGAATGACAGCTGACGGCTTTGAAAATTTACCAGACCAAATTATGTATCTGTACGCCGAACCATATGATCTGCAAACACACGTGTATAGCAGCTGTCACTGCTGACAGTCAAAATTTAGGTATATACCTAAATGTTGACTGTTAGAAGTCAACTGTGAGCTGTCAGTCAGCACCAAAGAAGCCACGGGGCTACTCTCAGTCTCAAGAAGTCTTAAAACTACCGACATATTGGCGCTAACAAACAAGGGAGTAACAAGCAGAGGGAAACATTTTTTCCCCCTTTAAAACCTCTTTTCCTCACTAACGGGTCCTTCTTTGCATGTCCGGTTGGTTTGTCGACCTGTCATATCCAGGACGGTTTGTCCGGTGCAGGTTTGATGTGAGGGTGGAAAGAAGGGATGATTAGGTGGTAGGGGGTGGATGTAAACTGCCCCCCCCCTCTCTCACCGCTTCAAAGACTCGAAAGCTACGTAACAAGCTGCTCGTTAAGGGTAACCCGCAGAGTTTTGTGGTCCATAACGTTTTCAAGTGTCGCGATGTGGTCTTGTCCTGTAGGACTAGTGAGGGGTGGACGAGAATATAAAGGGGAAAAGGGTTGAGGTAGGTTTTTAAGCCCTTTTTCGACTTATATAAACAACGATTTATGTCATTTTCGTAAAATGGATATTAAAATAAAAACAAACTGCATAGTTCAAAATATCTATGGCTGGAGTTTTACACTCTTGAGGTAAAGGGCCACATTAAAATTTAAAATATTTAGGGTGTAGAATTTCAAAAAATATATATTATTGTCACAATATTATGTAAAAATAACCCCAAATTAGTACAATTTTTAAAGTAAATTTGCATACTTCATTAATTTAACTAACATGATACGTCCAATCCATTTATCCTGAAAGGTAGCAGTCTTACTTTGACGGATTACACTATGGCCCTATCTTATAAGCTGCACCATAGTGGAATAATACAAGGTAAACTTCTGACTATATTGTAGACCAGGCGTTGGCAGTCGTTCTGAGCCGCAATAGACTCACAAAACTAGCAATAGTCCTTTGATCACCCATTGTTTCTCTAATCTAATTTTGATTTTTTCATCCATACCGTTTATGTTTATTCCTTAAATTTCCTCAATTATTATTTCCTCTTCTATCTATAAAGAAAATATAGATTAAATAAAATACATATTTTCAAATTTAACTACCTACTTTTCTTATAAATATTATCAAGTTAAGTAACAACTATAGAGATATCATAAACATGAGAAACGTGGATATTTCTTGCTCCCCTTAGGTGGCTTTATAGTCAAAGGCGCTACTCTCGAAATAAACTAAACTGCCGATGGCGGGGAGAGTGTGGTTCAATCCCAATCGGAAGTATTGAGGGTGGTATTTCCTAAATGAATTACCAACCTCTTTCCACGCAAATGTGGTTACGCTTCCTCTAAATTCAATCTTACTCATACATACCCCATTAGCGTTATTACTGACGCCGTGCTAAAAAAAAACCTTCTGAAAATTGGTTAGTCTTCAAAGGTAAAGAGTTTCCAGAAACATAATTTTTTGATTGGGATGATTTTTATTTTCAATATAGAAAAAGGAATGGTTAAGAATCTAACTATCTTATTGAGATCTACTGTATCTTAAACAGAGCAAGGAGAAAATTAATTATTAAAAAATATTGAAACTGGTTCTAGTTCTCCGAATTTTGCGGATCTTAATTCAAACTCGGCTCTCAGAGGATTAATTAAGTTTGTTTTTTTCCGGCTCGAAGTTTTTTGTAATCAAAATAATTTACAACCCTTCTAAAGCAAAATAAGTGTTAAAAAATCTCATTAATAACGGTTTCCCAAAATATTAATTTTCCTGAAAATAGTTAATTCGCAGAAATCATGTTTTTTATTTTCTTTGACCTTCTTTACCTTGATATTACAAATCTAGCCCATTCAACTGTGGTATCAAGAAGTAATTCAAACTATATTAAATATCCCAGGTTTTCCGGTTATGGATCAGTAGATCACATACATTTCTTTTAAAACATCTTTTATCTGAAGAATCAGCGCTTTAAATCGTCGAAGGAATTTGTCTTTATTTAGCCGATGGCCACCCATATTAAGAAGTTTCTTTGTTTTATGAAACTAAACGCTGGTCAAATTGGCCCGTTTTCTGGAGGCGTAATCTTCGCGAAACAAAATACACTGCTACTTTTCGTTTGTCATCTATAAACAGTAGACCTCGCTCCCTCCATGTTCTTATCGTTAACATAGTCCCAAACTTTTTCTTGGTATTTCAAGTTGAAATATCTCCCATAATTTTTCCTTGGATTTCAAATTGAAATTATTCCTTGTTGATCAGGTTTAATAGAAAACAAATTAATGCTATATTCAATAGTTCATTATAGGCCTAATATTCATAGAGAATAAATTGTTCACTAGGTTTAAGACGTCCATCTTGCAATATATATATATATATACTGGAGATGCTCGATAGGTTGATTAGAATTTTATACTAAAATCCCTTAAAGTAAGTACATCCAAACAAAACACTTTTTGAGTGGCCACCATCTTAAAACTGATAACAAAATACTGAAACCATACACCTACGTTGATGAGCCTGAGATCAAATAATGTCCCTGAAAAACTTCGTTTTAATCGAATTTGGCAGTAATCGTGAAACAAACATCACAACATTGGACAGATGAAATGCTACATTGTCGAGTTAAAACAAGACCTCGCTCTACTATTCTGAATTATTAAGATAGTAAGGTCTACGTAATGCATTCACCTTTTTGAGTTAAATTATTTATTAAAAAAAAAAAGTTGAGAACACAAAATGAAGACTGAACTTTACCCGTGAGAGTCAGTAATCGTGAGAAATGGATACATTTCCATGTATTCTCTAATTTGTCCTATGCGCCGCTTTTGCTCCGAGCTTTTCCTCGGGACGCCAGCAGTAAGTCATGCGGTTACCTCATTAAATTTCATGCATGACAGACTTAAGTACCTGAAGCTGTTAGGAAAAAGAAGAGACCGCGAGTGTTGTCGACCGACGGAGCAAAAGAGTTGGTTAGGTCCCGTCCTGGACAAAGCAGGCGAACCACCTTGTTATGTCAGGGTAATTTATTGGACACTCCCGGCAGAAGTTGGTAGGTACTCCCTAACTCGGAGAGGTAAGTGTACTTTATACACTGTCGTCTAGGGTTGCTGAATTTTCAGAGTCATGAAGAGGAGGGAGAAGGGTGTAGTCGCAGGGTTGATGGCATAATGTATTCCACAACTTTTCCTCTGAAAAATAAGCTATTCATTTCATATACATATCTTTTTTGTATTAATAATACTTTCACTCTATAAAGTTTTGATTTTATGTTTCTGAAATCAACTCTTAAGGATGGGGTGTATGTCGAGAAAAGATAAACGCGTTTGCAGATTTTATGGCGAAACTATTTTTTTTGCCCAAATAAATAAAATGTTTCTTCATCAGAAATTTAAAGTTTAATTTTATTCCCATTGTGATATCAACAAATCTTGAATATCCGTCGTGAGTATAGTGGCTTTTGACGACAATTTTTTGAGTGATGATATAAATTTGTCTTTAAACTCCAGAATACCCTTGACAACTATTCAACAACTGTCGATACCATCATGTGAATAAAATAAAATTATATGTTTCTACTGGGGAATTATTTGATTTCTTCCCACAAAAAAAATAATGTTTTGATATCAAAACTGCAAAAACACTTACCTTTTCTCGCCATTCCTTCCACCTCCACCTTAAGACACAGCGTAGTAAAAGTTTTTAATACTTTTTTACAGGCTTTGGTGTTCAATGTTTTGTTTGCGTATCCCCAGATTTTCAACTTTGTACTCTCAAAGTTGTTGGTGTATAATATAAGCTATAAATATCATGTCTGTGCTGGCAGCCGGGGTTCAATCCTCGGTCCCGACAAAGATTTATCTGATTACCAAACCCTTCCTTCACCTCTGACAAGACATCTTGTGAATGTGGGGAATGCCAGGCCTCCGCCGTGGTTCGGATTCCACGTTAAACTGTAGGTCCTTCATTTCATCTCACAATCACCCTACCATTACGCATTAGCGTAAGTGCGTATAACCCGAACGGGTAGTAAGACGCGGTGCTAATAATAATAATAATAATATGAATATGAATATTATGTAATATACATCTAAAATAAATTTCATTCAAAATAATGTAATAAGTAAATATATAGCTTCTTGTTCTCTCCGAAATGTCTTTATATATCATCAAGGGTATGTGTACCCCTGGTTGAATACCACTGGTGTAAGGCTGGTGTAGTGGTTCTCTAAGAGGAAGGGGGCGCTGGAGGCGGTAATCTTATATTTACGCCAAGTGACTTTAAACTAGACATTTCAAAAGTGGTATCACTTAATAAAGCACATCCATAACATTAATAAACGGTGAAGAAGCTAATTAATAAAATATCTAAGAGATCTTGAAAACCTGGTACTGGGCAAATGAATATATTTAGTTAAGTAATTAGATTGAAAAGTTTTAATTTGAATAAATACTAAATCAAATGTAATTGGTTTTGAATTTTATTGTTTGATTATTTGGTTATTCCCCTTTCAAAGTCATTAATTAACGGGTGGGGGACTGGACTTTGTGTTTGTTCTTGAATTAAGTTTTTTTTTTTGTAATTTGTGGTCAGAAATGGCACGTTAAATACCGGTTAATAATAATAATAATAATTTCGGTATCAGTGTGATATTTTATCTGATGAAAGATTGGGATGATTTAGTTCAAAGTAACTTTATAAATAGTGTAATATTTTATTATATCAAAGACTGGAATAAATATATCTAAATGCTACATTATAAACAGTGTAGTATTATTCAAATTTTAAAAACGATTTGGAGATTACTTTTAATCAAATTGGGTGTGAAAATGAAGCAGATTTGTTTACGTAAAACCTCACAGTAAATAAACAAATAAAACTCGCTCAAGTCAACTCTTGTGTGTCCATAGCTTGTTGGTCTATTTTCTGTCTTTACCGCAGTGGGGTCCGGGAGGGGGAGGGGGAGGATAAGTCAACCGGATATCCCTTCTCTCCACTCAATTACATTTATTGCCATAGTCGGGGATCATTGCCTCAACTTTATTTACGGTAATGTGATGTTTTCCTCGGACAATTTTTTTTTTCTTCTTTCGGTGAGAAAATACGAGGATTTGTGTGTCAAGAGGAGAACTTCTCTCGTCTAATCCCGTGATCCGCGAGACAATGTCATCACGAGAATGGACGAGACCATCCCTTAGAAATAGGGGTTGAGTAAGGAAAGGCAGACTTTTTTTTCCTGGGATTTATACTGGATTGGTAGGCTTTCACCCTATACATATTTTGCCAACTTTTTTTTTTTTTTACAATAAAGGATAACCCAAGGTAACTTTTTTCCCCCCCATCCATTTACTGAGTGGTTAGGGAGATTGGCCGCATATATAGGGAAGCCTCGTTTTATCTCGATAATCTCGCTGACTTAGATTAAGTTGGTTTGTAAGTTGTGATAAAAATGTTCTAGTGCCCTTCTTCATTAAGCTCATATTCTGATTTGATAGAAGGATTACTTTAGTTAAATACTGTAACCAGTAATGTTTTATTTTGAGCGCTTGAATGAACTCATCTCCTGAAACCCTTAATATTTCGTTGATTAGTCTCTTTATATTTCCCTTTGAGGTTAGTATACATGTTAATGGTAATAAATCAAAACCTAATAAATGTTAAATCATTAAAATTTAAGAAGGAATTTTCTAGCTACTATTCAAAGAGGTTGCTTTAAAGTAGAAAATAAAAAAAATTACGTACAAAATGTAATAAAACAAAATATATTGTGATAATAGAATGAGCTATAAATACCATATAAAAAGTTGCCTTGATCATTTATTAATAGCTACAAACGTGGATTTTCAATTTTCTTAATAAAATCATTCACGGCTTTTTTTTTTACAGTACTAAGATTGTATATTTTGAGANGGAGTAAAGGGGGCAATTATCTCATGTCAATTCCGCTAGAAAGACCTGTGATTATTGGGCAAGAGCTATAAAAACATAAATTTCAAATATAATTGTGTAAGTGCTGCAATTGTTTGAATAAATCAAATGACCCAATACAACCGAAACTATGTTTGAGCCAAGAACTAAGTGACTAAAATAATCAAGATAATACTTATTTTGGTTACATTGGAGCCTTTGGCGAATCGATAAGTGTTTGGAACAAGTTACTTGCCTACTGTCTGGTAAAATCTCTATTTGAAGCCTAATATAAGCTAACGCTTAGAACCGATAATTTGGCGCACTCAATTAGCCAAATGAAAATTTATTCAGGTCTCAATTTTTCAAACCCACGTTAATTTCACCCCAAACCCAAAACTTAGTTTGCATGGAAAATAATCATCAGCTAAAAAACACTCCGAATAAGAATAAGTTTAAGTGGTTGCTACATTTCTTGAAAATCGCCTTAGGATCTCAAAGTTCTATTTTGTGTGCAATAAACATAATATTTTGTTACTTTCAACTCTTACCAAAACCAAATTAGCAAATGACAATTCTCTACCTGGGATGTTCGTTGATTCGAACCCAGCCGTGATCGACAAGATTTTTCTTGGGCGATAATTTGTAGCACAACTTCCTTCGGAGGGGAAATATTACTGTTGGTCCCATGTCGATTGTGGCATTGTAAAAGAACCATGGAAAATATGTAAAAATATATTTTCTGGCAAAATTGTTTGGTCCTTTCGCTATCGCTCATAGACATTCTCAGGTGCTGGCTGATATAATCATTCAGTTCAGAAAGTGCACGTTAAATACCTCAAATAAATAAATACAAATAATAAATAAATTTAAATTTTTTCAAACGAATTTACTAATGTAACTGTAGGTCAACCAAATTCAATGGTTTAGACTGATCTCTGGTGACAAATTCTGAACTCTTTCAATTCCTAATTGTTCGGTGCTGATTATGAGGGGCGTAGAAATGTTCAACTTTATCGATCAAAGCATGTAACTATTATGGTGATAAAAAAAAGAGATTAAATCGTCGAATTTAAAAAGGAATCCCATATTCTCCACCAAAACAAGACAGTATAACTGTTCCTGATGACCAGAGACCTTGTGATACATACAATTATTAGATTTAGTTAAATAAAAAGTGACCCGCCTCGGTGGCGTAGTTGGCTAACGCGCTAGTCGTGTTGAGCTCGACTACTGAGGACGGGGAGATCGAGCGAGGTTCGAATCTCGGTCGGGTGAACTGGGGGGTTCCTAAATAGTTTTCCACTATCCCTCCACGAAAATGCGGGCTTACTTCATCCAATTCAACCTTTCCAGTTCCCAATCCATTAGTGTAATTAGTACTTAAAGCGTATAACCCGAACGGTTAGTAAGACGTGGTGCTAAAAAAAAAAGTTGGATCTTGGTATAAAAAGTGGGCGAATAAAATATTTACTTTTGGTAACAAATCAAAAATGGCATAGTGCAACAAATATAAAAATTATATCTAAGATGTGAAAATACCAAACAAACCTAAGATGAGGTTGACACCTATAATCATGCTACTACGCAATCACCGCTACTAGAGTTCATGGTGCAGGGTATACAGCTACTTCGGGCAGAACAACCCTTAAGATGGGAGTTTAGGGAATGCGAACTTAGTGCAGTATTTCTGCAGTTTTTAAAGCAAAACATTTTATTTTGGCTACAATAAATAAAATATTTCTCTAGTAGAAACATAGGTTTTAATCTTTCTTCAGTGTGATATCAACAATTGTTTAATATCGGTCAAAGGTGTCTTTGAATTTAATGACAACTTTTTCTCTTCATTTAAGAAGTTTCTCATCTAATACTGCTATGCTCATGACAGCTATTCAACAACTGTTGTTGATATCACCATTTGAAGACAATTAAACTCTGTTTTTACTGGAACAATAGTTTATTTATTTTAGCCAAGTATTGCTCTAAAAATTGCAAAAACACTCACCTTTTATTGCGTTCTTTATAGCCCCACCTTAGTCATTTGATAATACAAATTTTAATGCACAATTTTAACAAGTGAATAGTTATAAGCTATAAATAATGATTCAATTATTTAAAATCATTACAGTTCAAGAGTCAAAATTGCTATTTTAGTCTTTTTCCGTACCATTGTTAAATTATTATTATTATTATTATTATTATTATTAGCGCCGCGTCTTACTACTCGTTGGGGCTATACGCACTTACGCTAATTTGTAATGGTAGGGTGATTGTGAGATGAAATGGAGGACCTACAGTTTAACGTGGGATCCGAACCACGACGGAGGCCTGGAATTCCACACATTCACAAGTTGTTATTAATACACTTCTTGTCCGAGGTGAAGGAAGGGTTTGGCAATCAGGTAAATCCATGCTGGGATCAAAGCTTGAACCCCGGACCTTCAGTACAGAAATCAGACATTACCCCTAGACCACCCTCCATTGTTAAAGTATAGTAGTTCATGTATGAGGTTGAAATTTAGCATAGCCAGAGATCCAGGCGAGATGTACTGTAGACAGTGAAATATTTATAACATGATAAAGATAAATAATTTTTATTGTATAAGCAGTTTAAAGTTGTTAAATTACATAATTTTTAATTATACATAATTAACGTTTTCAGTGGCCGAACGGTCTAAATTGTCACTCTCGCGTTAGGTGCTGATGACAGGGAGATTGAGGTTCAAATCTCCGTCGGGTGAGTTTCCCCCCCTAATTGGTTCCCCACTCTCCTTCCACGAAAATAAGGTAATATTACCTCAAAAATCTTTCACACCCTTAGCTCATTAGAATAATTATCGTACATGCGTATAACCTGAAGTGATAGTAAGACTTAAAGAGGTGAATTTTTTTTTCTTAAATCATTCTTAGGATTTATATATTCAAGTAAAAGATTAATGTCGAAAGATGAAAGTATTTCCCCTCCTCACAATTTTCGGAAGGCCCTCTTCTCAACGGGGGTAGCCAACAATAAGACGCATCCATCAAAAGGTTGTCACGCCGACTCGGAAATGCACTTAATCGCGCTGCCAGATCCAACAAGGGAGGAGTGTACCACTTGTCTTCAATCATGGCTTCTTCACTTGGGTGCTGTGTCTCGAAGGATTTTACCCGATACATCACAATACAAAGACGCGCCCAAGGGTTCAGTGCCCACATTAAGCTATGCGTGATCTGGAACCTTAGTGGTATATTTTTTTCAAAATGAAGCTGTAGGGATATTTTTTTTTTCTTTTTCACCCACAAACTGTATTAACGAACAAAAAAAAACAACATTAACGTATTTACTCTCATATTTACGGTTCAAGATTTTATTTGAGTGTGATTTTAAAAGATGGTGAGAATAGGAAATATATTTTATTTTACTTTCTTGTTCTTTTTATGAATCTAGGCTAAATAAACCGATTTTATGCTATACTTTAATTTTTTTCGATTTGGAGCGTTTGTCCCCACATATCTTCACTTTTATTTAATGTAAATGGTCCATCGTTATGAAGGCCTATTTCAAGGAAATATTTTCTTGTCTTGTTGACGAAGCTAAATCATTTACTTGGTTACACACATATGATATAAAGAGTAATATTTGTTATTCAATTAGGATTTATAGTTTAACTCTAAAAAAAGATAAATACAAAAATCTGATCATCATTGATTAAAAAAAGAGCCTATATACAGAATATAGCTTTAATCATTTAAAAGTATGGTGATGGTAAAAATATCACTGATATTTTTAGAAACTAACATAATATGAATATACCTGAAGGCAACTGTATATTTAATATTGACTGGTGACTTAGCTAAGTTGGTATCGTGTCTGTCTACTATGTAAAAAGTCCCGGGTTCGATTCCCAGTATGGCTTAAAAATTTATCACTTTTGAAATGTGGATTTCCCCTTTCACAGTGATGAGTTAATGGCCTGGGGTTGGCTGTTGTGTTTGTCCTAGATTTAAATTTCATTTAAAAGTCCTGTACTAATATATAATAATTCTGTTCAGAAAGTACACGTTAAAAGTATAAAATAATAATATGGAATCAGTATAGTCGTGATGACCTTGTCAGAGAATACCATCTTGTTTTGGTACGGCCATACGCCTCCCACCCCCCTCGTACATACGACGGAGACGCCACTGTAATGTGTCGAGAGTGCGCGTTAATCATTCATCGCGTGACGAGACGCCCAGCTTCTACCGGCGTCGGAAAACAACCTTAAATACTTATTTACTGACAAATATGAGGATAAATGTTGGCACGCCTGAATCTTGCAAGGCAGGTTTCGGCTCTCCACGTTGCTGTATTTTATCCTCTCTGGTTTCTATAACGACGCATGATTTGCAATATTCACCCTACCTATCCTGTTCCCTTTAACTATAGCAAGAGCTTATAATTTTCATATCAGCACACAGGCAATACATACTCCTCAGTCTGTCTACTAAGGGGTCGTCCATAAACCACGTAACGCTTTCTTCTTACCTTTTAAGCCCCCTTCCTCCTCATATAACACCATGTAGATATCTAGCCTAGCCCCCTTCCCCCTCATATAACACCATGTAGACAAATATCCTAGCCCTCCTTACCCCCCAACCTGTGTTACGTAACTTTTCTCACCAAGAATAAATGCCATTATATCATAGGGAAGTTTTGTGATACTAAAGGAGTGATTCATAATTAATACTTATTAAAATCAATTTTACACCCTGAACATAAATGATTTAAGAGGGTATTATTATTTATGGATAGCTACACATACAAACAGATAAGACAGACAAGTACAGACATAAAGACGTTGAGTTCAAATTCCTGAGGTTCATGAGAAAAAACCTCTGCTATATTTATGTTATGGATGTCAGGTTTGCGATCTAAGTAAGAGCCAGACGCCGCGGCACTAATATGTGCTGACTAGGAGGGCCCTTTTCTACAGTAGTACTACATGATGTTAAAGTGCCCACATACATGGCGCTGGAGGAAGACATATTTCTTAATATTGTGCACTTTTTTGATAGTCATATTATCATAATATAGATAGCTATTTAAAGAATTCTTGGTATACAACTATTCTAAATTATTATTACTATTATTACTTATTATTATTACTTTAACGAACCTATCAATACCTAGACTAATGTTTAGTTCCAACATAGATCCTGGATCCTTGTTTCCCTCTCGAAAAAAAACAAGGTGGCGATTGAAGTGGAAATCGGGGTTCGAATACCTGCCGTGTATACTCAGTGGCTTTTCCTAAATGGTTTTATAATCTATCTCCACGTTAATGAGGGTAGATTACCTCCAGAATTCTACCTTCTTCATTTCTACTCCATTAGATGAATATAATTCAAATAATTTGAATAACTACAGTTTGAATATAACACCTAACAAAATGTATAATAAAACGGTAGAATTTTAAAGCAAATCTACCAACATTTGCATGGAGGGTGAATGAGAAATCATTTAGGAAAAGCAACCCTCAGTAGAGCTGACTGGTATTTGAACCCCATCTCCCCAACTTTGGCCGTCCAGTCTACTGAGAGGATGACAATTTATACAATGCAGCCACCATAGTGTGCATATAATAGTTGCATATATATACGTACACACTAGTTATATCAGAAGGGAAAAGGTATGGGCCTAAATACGCACACCTGTTGTAAATAATTAAAGAGACTTGAAGCTTTTCTTTTCATAACATGCTGCTGGTACGAAGCAATAACACTATTGATGGACTACTCAAACTGGCCTTGAGATAAATTCTGTACTTTTGCTTCTTTCCATTTCACCACAACATCTTTTTTGAAACTCTTCCAATATTTTTTCTGGATATTGCTTTTTATACGCAAGCAATGAGCAAGTCTCCTATCTATGAAGAAATTATTTATGTTTTTGTACAAAAACAAGAAAGTATTCATAGCCTATGTAAAAGAATGTGCAGTAGGAATATAAATTATACCCACTCAACTATACTTATAAATTAAGGCCACTTCGACTGACATCTGTTATCCAACTTTTGCGTGTGAGGGGTTTTGTAGATTGGACAAATCTAAACAAATGCCGTGAGTATAAACTTTTCACTGTTATCCGCATGAAAATATGTGTTTTCTAATGTGCTTGGTGTTCATAGTCTCGGACAGACAATGTCATCTAAGTGAATTCGAAATTTTGATACACAAAAAGTAAGTGCTAAACATATATTTTCAACGCCACA
Source organism: Timema douglasi (assembly GCA_901482245.1). Taxonomy (NCBI): domain Eukaryota; kingdom Metazoa; phylum Arthropoda; class Insecta; order Phasmatodea; family Timematidae; genus Timema; species Timema douglasi. The sequence continues at coordinate 29,258 of CABEEJ010002258.1, read as the reverse complement.
AATATTCGGAAGTTATCCATAAAAATGTTTATCAAAGGGGAAAACATGAACAATAATATTGTTTTTCAACATTATAATTTGAGTTTAAGGCCTGTGTTACGTAACACTTTGATGTTTCCCACCATCCCCCATGTAAACCGCATGCAGACATTAGAGCTCCCCCTTTCCCCCTCAAAACGTTACGTGGTTTATGGATGGCTCTTATGGTTAGAACTACAGTTAAAAAGGCTATGTATTTATTACTAGTAGGGCCTACTCGTGGTATTCATCTTCATCTACTTGTGTCGTTTGATTAAATAATTATGAATATATTATTATATATGCATCTAATATATATAGAGAGATACATCTATTTATTTATATACATCTAATTTCTTATATATAATTTTATAAACTCGTTTCCGGTTGTAAAAATTTCGAAGAAATGGCTGAACAGATTTTGACAAACGAACTCTCATTGGTTAGGGACCCATAATGTCGAGAAAAATAGTTTCCAACGGAAATATAATTTTTCCAAAGAATTTTCAGCTTTTCATTCTTTGTTTACATCACCATGGAAACACTGATTTGTGCACGAATGTATATACGTGAATAAGATATTTATTTCTGGTTAAAAATAATAGCTTTATTCTTACTCGAGTGATTTGGTGCAACAAATAGGTAGATAGTTGGGAGAGGGGTCGTTTTAAAGTTCTCATCGTGGTGAGAAGGGGTAAAATATACGTTTTGATTCAAATTACACACCGATAACTAAAAATCCTTTTTAAGGTGATAGCTTTTGACAAGTAAACTTTTAGTTAGAAAGTCGAGTGGGGGCATATTATATAAAACTTTTACCAATAAAAAGTTTAAAATACATCTTATTGCAATAATCAGCAACCATTATTTTAACGATCCACTAGTAAATAAATACATATATATATTGTACACATATTTATTTAGTATTTTAGTATTTAGCACCGCGTCTTACTACCCGTTCGGGTTATACGCTTTAAGTACTAATTACTCTAATGGATTAGGAATTGGGAAGGTTGAATTAGAGGAAGTGAACCCGCATTTGCGTGGAGGGAGAGTGGAGAACCATTTAGGAAAACCGCCCCAGTTCACCCGACCGAGATTCGAACCTCGATCTCCCCGTCCTCAGCAGTCGAGCTCAACACGACAAGCGCGTTAGCCAACTACGCCACCGAGGCGGGTCACATATTTACTAAGATACAGACTATTTATATATGGTTGAATGTTTTAAGAGCACTTTTACGTGGACAAAATCACCAACAGAACATTGTAAAATAAAAAATATCGGTCGCTACCATTTTACCTTTTATATCAAGTTCTAATAAAAAGAATAAAGATACATTGTAAAACTAGGATTAAATATTTAATCTATAGATTAAGATTTTAGGGTAAATTTTCCACAGTAGTGGCTTACGACCAACTAAGTAGGGGAAGAGACTAGGTTTGGTGAGGCGTCACCTAAAAACCTTTTACATATATACATAAAGGCTCCTAAAGTGTGTTGAGTAACGAGATTTATTCTGGCCCAAAAAAAAAGTTTGCTTTTAAAAACTTCAAAGAAAAAAACACATGTCGTTTTCTCGCGTTCCCTACATACCCACCTTAAGTATTATTTACAAGGTCTTCTTCACAATGAGGTAGTCTCGCCAAGATAGATGTAGGTGTAGTGTGGTAACATTATGTAGATTGCTCCAGTAGAACAACCTCTGACACTCGTCTAATGCTCAGTACAGGGCCTTTCACCCTTTTCAAGGAGTCCTCCGACCTACACCCCC
>CABEEJ010002258.1:6784-18250 GCA_901482245.1 Timema douglasi | reverse complement strand
AAAAAAGGGGGGGGGGGGAGAGGGGATGAAGTGAAAATCCGAGTACCACACAATATAAATAGATAGAGTATTTGGCGCGGTTTATAAGCCAGCTTATTATAAATTCCAATTTATAGCGTATTGTCAGAAAGATTTCTTATTTTCTGGTTTATTTAAACTAACTTTTCATTTTACTGCTGGTTTCAAATTAAATTTATGAATCTGAGACATGAACCCTGTTACACCCACTCTACTGCCTTTTATTTACGACCACAAATAATATAAAAGGGAGTGGGGGTAATTTAAGGAACATACAAAAAGGCAAAAAAAAAAAACATTTCCAAGATTTAATAAATAACAATGTAAATGGTTTATTCAAGGAAATAACAACATAGCAGAATATTTAACATGGTCTCAAAAATCAAACTGAGGTATTTGAAAATCAAAATTAAATAATAACTTTATATTTATTTCGCGCAGTTAAATTGAGGGGATGTTACGAAACAAGTAATCTATCCTACAATCAAATGGGTCAGTCTTGAAGAGACAGTACGACCCATAATGACGATTATAGTACAATCAATTATTGCAAATAATATCCACCAGGAAATTATATAATGACAAAATAATAGCCTTATGGTCATTTTTAATGTGTTACCAAATTGTCTGATTCACTCCAGTGAATGCAGACTTCAAATAAATATTAAATATCTCTCAGATATTTTAAATGCCACGAGAGTTTGGCTAACAGACTTTAGTCAAACTCCCACGGGACTATCGAATATCGACACAAAAATTGGAAAGTCAACAAAAACTCTTTTTGTTAAAAATAAAGATAATACAATAAATACTTGAAGCAAAGCATATAAAAAGACTTGGAAAAAATATTAATGTCAATTCGTCTCAAAATATATTAATTTTATCGATCAGAGAAAGTTACGTTTCTTTAATCAATACTTGAAAATGCAATCTACAAAAGAAACATTACCCTAAAAATGCAAATACAAATACAATTAATGGCAACCACAACAATTTACATTTAACACGTCCAATACAAAATAAATTAATAACTGTGGCGATCTAAAAGGTCTAAGTATCGTGACAGACCCTAGTGCCCAAGGGGTGATAGAAGATAAAGAGTTTCATTTCAAAATATATGTTCAAGTAAAAAAAAATTAAGAATTGAAAAATTACGACCCCTAATCTGGCTAACACTATAAGTTAAATTTAAATTAGAGTCCAAAATATAAACCGCCATAGATTATGTACTCAGACTATAATGCATGAATGTTTATCCTGATATTGTCCAAGTTCAAGACAGCACTCCTCCTTGAAGCGTTGAAATCAAAAAGTCAGTTTAGTATACACAAACATCACTCTTTATAGGGTTTCGTTGCTAGGGACGCAAGATGGGAGAACAGAACACTCGGTCGGTGACGTCAATTCGGCCTTCTGGAAGCTTTCGATCACCACGTAGACCACTTGTTGTCAGAGCTCCATCTGACTTCCAAACGATATTTCTTTAATCTCCTGATGTTGTGGATGTAATTCACGTCCCTCCCATCAGAGGGCAGGTAAGCAGTCTTCCTCTAGTCAGGGCAATTCCTGGCCGGCCCACTTTAGTGTATCGTTGATCAAGTTGGTGTGGACGTCAACTGTTGGAACATAATAGCTCACTCGGTCCACTCCCCCAACTAGGATTCCACCTGTGTTGGCCTGTCTTGGTGGTTGCCCTATCCAGAAATTACAATCGGTGAGTACATTAACAGCTTTATTTTGTAGAGTTTATTTTTTTTTTATATGCTTGTTTTATATTGTTCAGGATTGTTAATGATATAGAGCGAAACTACGAGAACAAAAATAGAGAATAGTCCTATTGTAGGAAGATAATTAGTCTCAATATCAAGTAGAGTGGGTAGTATGCATCAAATAGAGAGTTATGTGTGAAGGTTAACATGGGAGCGGTTCCTTTTGTAACTCAATGTTACAACCCCAAGGAAATTAATTTTACTGTCTACCGTAAATAATTTATTTCTTTACACTTAAAATAAACACATTTACTAAAAACTCGTAAGATTTATCAAATCAAATAATATAAGTTACATTGTTGCAGAAACACTTCAACGAAGAGCATCAATGAAATAATATACAATGTTACAGATATATTGAGTAAAGAGGAGAATATCTGTTCACCAAAGAGCATGACAATCAATTTCATGTTTCAAAGTCGGTTTACTCCATATACATATTTATGTTTGCTTTAAACATTTTTATTTTTATAGTAATATAACTTTACAATGGTAGGCTAGTTCGTATGTCAAATAATTGCAGCGATATGCTCAAAATTGGACATTTTTGCAGATGTATAGTGCCCTCAAATTAATTTTCATGGGGAAATGAAAATTGCCATTTTATTTGTAATGTTAAAAACTAACCAGATACAAAATTCAATCAAAATATTTAGAAAGTATTTTGAGAATCTATTTTTTGTCCTTTTATCCTTTAGTTGACTACCATTTATTCTGAGGTTAAACATCTAATTCCAAAGACCCCTTTTTTGGGGGGGGGAGGGGGGGCACCATATGGAAACCCTAGATATCAAGTCTTAGCCTCATCAGTAAAATTATTTTGGCTCTAGTCCAAGATACAGACAGATAGACGGCAACCCAAAAACTACTTTTTCGATTTCAGGGGGTCATGAAACGTTGAAATTCATAAAAAAATTGATTTAGATTTTTTTTGACGAACACAATACTTCTCTCTTCGAGAGATCGAGAGAAAGTAAAATGGAGAAGAGAAAATTAGAAAGATTGAATAATATGTGGTGCTGGAGGAGAATATATAGGAGGATAAAGTGGACATATTGAGCGACTAGTTTAGTCGTTTTAGGAATAGCTAATTTAAAAAGATAACTATTCTCTAGACGTACGAAGTAAGAACAACTTGATTAGTCACATTATGAAAATCAATGACTAAAGGAGTGACTTCACAGACGTCAAGGTGAAAGGGAGAAGAGGGACAGAAATACGGCAATGGATGACCTCAAACAAAGAGAGAAGATTTGTTTCAAGATAAAAAAAAAAGAAGGCTGCTGATAGTAAATTATGGAGGAGTCAATTTGGACGAATAAACGGATCTGTAGAAAGAAAAAAACAATATAAATTTTACTGCCAATTTTCATTATTATACTAACCAGCCCCATGGTGTAGTTAGTGCACCTGGCTACGAGCCTAGGGGTCCTAGCCTCGATTCTTTGATGGCACCTTGGGTATTTGTATCCCCTAAAGGGGAGTTACCCCAAAGGTCACCAGTACTTGGTTAGCTAGTCTTAAGTTAGGTTTAAGTGTTTTGACTGGCTGCCAACCTTCATACTCACTATCACCCACATCTCATCTCATCGAAACATGTAAAGATTCGCCACGGAAACGATGTACGATTAGTACATTCGGGTGTCCCCTGGGTGGTACATTAGTACTGGCTAATCTTTCCACTACTGGGTTACGAGTGATGTAGCACAGACACGCAATGTTATTATTATTATTATTACTATAGTGATGGCCAACCGTCTAGATGTCAACACCAGTACCACATAAAAAGGCAAACATAGAGAAAAAATACGCAAGCAAGCAGTAATCATGGCCTATAGCTAAAAAAAATTAGTAGGTGGAGACACTAAGTTGATACAGTTGATTATATAATATAACATTGGGTTTATTTATAGAAAATCACTCAATTTTTTTTCGTGAATTACGTATACTTAAAGTTTTTATTTGTAATATTAATAATAATCTCAATTTACTTTATTGTATAATATTTAATAAAATACTTTAGTAACCGTCTGTATTAATAAAATGAAAAGTTAGCCTGTTATGAGCATTGCATGATATCTGATGCAGGTAGAGATCTTACATTTAAAAAAATGAGTAGCCCTTATTCATGAACATGTGCATTTCAAAACAGAAATTTCAAAATTTGTATTATTAAAAAAAAAAAAAATTAAAACCGAGCTGTAAGTGAAGCAATTTAATATATTTTTGTTGATAAGTCAAAACCAGACCGTCTTTTGGTTTTAACAAGGATGTAATGCTAAAAGTGTTCGTTTAAAAATGCGCCACTAAACAAAGCCGCATTTAAATTTATCAAATTCTTGAGCACAGGAAAAAGAGAGATATATACACTAGAAACCCGTTTATCCGTGATTTATGGCTATCCGGAACACCCTTTTGACCATCAGGAGTTGAAAGGCGACATTTTACCGGCCGAGTAACTATCTCTCCAACTGCTTTGAGATCGATTGATCCGAGAGTAATCATAAAATATAGTTTTTAATTACTTTTTGTTACAAATAAAATAACATCTTAAACCTCTTTCTGTATCATACTAAATAAATGTTATTTTCAAGGAATTACGTATTTCCCATTTTTTTTACATTCCTAATGATACTGATTTTCTGGAATTTTGACTATCCGGATTGGACCTGGTCTCATAACATTTTGATGAACGCGTTTACAATGTCTTACACATTTTAATTTTAAGATTATCTCACTATTGTTATTATTATTATTATTTAAGATATGCACATCTTTCTTATCCTGTTTTGCACCACGTAGATAATACATTAAGAACCATTCGGGTATAAAACTAGATTCTCTCACAAATCAAATAGAAATACTTGAAGTTCAACGACTCAAAGCTTTTGACTAACACCCGACAGTTTTTACTTTTATAGGGATGAGTACAGTAGACATTTCAGTAACTAAACCAGCATTTGTGCGTGGGGAGAATGGAAAACCATTTATGAAAAACCATTCACAGCACACTTGAATGGGTTTCAAACACCGACCTCCACAGAAGGGCAAACTAAGGCCAGCGGTCTAAATAAGGGCCTGCCGATGTGTCCAATCCAGCCCACGGGAGATATAATTTAAAGGTCTTGTGTCGTGAAACCGGCTTTTTTTAAACACACAAAATTGTATTTTTTTATAAAAACATGTCAAAATAAACATTTACAAACTTGATAAATCATGCCCAAAAATATATGGCAGCGTTTGGATTCTCATATTCATGCGAACACGTATTTACATCCATGAAACTTATAAAAAGTGATCTTATAAACCCGAGGTCGGGGAGATTGAGGTTCGAATCTTGGTCGAGTGAACTGGGGGTGGTTTTTCCTAAATGGTTTTCCCCTCCCCCTCCACACAAATGCGGGTTCACTTCCTCTAAATTCAACCTTACCAATTCCCAATCCGTTAGCGTAATTAGTACTTAAGGGTATATCCCGAACGGATAGTAAGACACGGTACTAAAAAAATAAAAATAATCTTATAAACCGACTTACTGTCTTCTCTCATGAGAATCACCTCCTCACAGTTTCACTCACCTTACTACCCAGCATAATAATCTTCTAAACAGGTTTAAAAACATACTAAGCCACTAATTTATTTAAACTTATGTATGTCTATTTTGTATGTTTATCATTTATTTAAAGTGAATTTTGCTAACAATTTTTTATTTTTTTGGCCATTTTGTATGTACAGTAGCCCCATGGCTTCTTTGGTGCTGACTGATAGCTCACAGCTGACAGGTTAGAGCTTTGAAATGTTACCAAACCAAATTATGTATCCCTAATCCAAACCATATGATCTGCAAAAACATGTGTTTAGCAGCTGTCACTTCTGACGGTCAAAATTTAGGTATATACCTAAATGTTGACTGTCGGAAGTCAGCTGTGAGCTGTCAGTTAGCACCAAAGAAGCCACGGGGCTACTGTAAGTCTGCATATCCCGTCCTTAAAACATGGAACCACTAAAGTGAGTGGGTATAGGATATTAAGTTGATGATTTAGTTATTTTATATAATTTTTCCTAAACTACAGTTATAAATAAATGAATATATATAGGCCTATACGTAGAGTTATATACAGTTAACAAACTAACCTAATCTTCTCCAAATATAATAAACAATAAATAAATAAAATTATCAAAACTTTTAAACACTTTTTTTTTTAGATTACCTCAAAGTGTTTCGAACACGTAAAATCGCAGACTGACTGAATAAGTCGATCAATTTCTGAAACGTAGCGTCTCAACTCCCTCGATCAAAAAGCAAGGGGCCAATGTGAAAACTTTCTGATTTTCAAATTCTTGTACTTTTTATTCCCTAGAGACTCGATGGGGGAGGGGGGGAGAAAAAAATAGAGAGGGGAGAACGGGGGTGTAGTTCAAAAATGTGTGTTTAGCAGCTGTCACTTCTGACGGTCAAAATTTAGGTATATACCTAAATGTTGACTGTCGGAAGTCAGCTGTGAGCTGTCAGTTAGCACCAAAGAAGCCACGGGGCTACTGTAAGTCTGCATATCCCGTCCTTAAAACATGGAACCACTAAAGTGAGTGGGTATAGGATATTAAGTTGATGATTTAGTTATTTTATATAATTTTTCCTAAACTACAGTTATAAATAAATGAATATATATAGGCCTATACGTAGAGTTATATACAGTTAACAAACTAACCTAATCTTCTCCAAATATAATAAACAATAAATAAATAAAATTATCAAAACTTTTAAACACTTTTTTTTTTAGATTACCTCAAAGTGTTTCGAACACGTAAAATCGCAGACTGACTGAATAAGTCGATCAATTTCTGAAACGTAGCGTCTCAACTCCCTCGATCAAAAAGCAAGGGGCCAATGTGAAAACTTTCTGATTTTCAAATTCTTGTACTTTTTATTCCCTAGAGACTCGATGGGGGAGGGGGGGAGAAAAAAATAGAGAGGGGAGAACGGGGGTGTAGTTCAAAAATGTTCTCCTCAACCAATTCCACCCCCCCCCCGTTTCCCCCTCTTTTTTCTTTGTAGATCTCAAGGGTGCGCGAACGTTCTCGTGTCGAGCGCAGCTGGAAAACAGCATCCCTTGTTTGACAAGAGCGCTGGGAAGGGGGTTGCAGTTCCAATATAAGAGTAGCTGGAGCGTTTCGGGACAAATATAACAACCCCTACTCTTTGGTTCTTATTTAGACCGATAGAGCTGCAAGATTTAGGAAGTATTTAAAAAAAAACACTACATGTCTAAATAACAATTTTACCAAATGTTTGATAATAAATAACAGCACAGAGGTCGACATGATGAGGTTGTACAATGTTGACAATTTTAGAACACAATAATTGTTATAGTGGACACTATTTGTAAGAGTCTCGGGATTTATTCTAAACTTATAAAATTGACATAATTTTTGTCACCCGTAGCAGCAGAACATATTATTATTATTATTTAGCACAGCATATTACTAACCGTTTGGGTTATACGCTTAGGTACTAATTATGGTAGTGGATAAGGAATTGGGAAGGTTGAATTTAGAAGAAGTTAGCTCGCATTTGCGTGGAGGGATAGTGGAAAACCATTTAGAAATAACCACCCCCAATAACAGAACATAAAAATGATGAAGGGATCGCTAGAGAGAGAATACCACTAAACAAAATACTACTACATTTAATACCATCAAACAAAATACCCCTACATTTAATACCACTGAACAATACTCCCATACAGAATACAACCAGACAGAATACCACTACATTTAATACCACTAAACAGAACCACTAGACAATAATATCACTTGTTTTTTTCTACATCTCTTTTTCTGAAGGTTTTCTCTGTTTGAAGTTACAGAACCCTACGCGCTGGTTAAACCTCCCTTGTGTACATTTTTATTTTCGGCACGTGCTTTTGTGAAATATTTGATTTGATTCTGAAGGGAGCAATAAGTTTAGGGAATACTCAAGACATCTTGAGCACGCGTAACTTTCCACCGGATGGAATTGAAATGTATTGCTTTCAGATTTAAATTTAATGCAAACAGGAGTATGTATACATACATACATACATTTAAACACACATACATATATACACGCACGTATGGACTAGTATGTTTCGTATCAAGGCACACAGAGGGAATCTAACAATGAAACGGAGGTTGAGGGGAGATATGAAAGATTGATACAAGAAGTGAAAAAAATACACATTTTAGAAGAACAAATCGAAGAATTTCAGACAAAGGACATGAAAGATAAAGGCAAAAATAAATATATTTACATGGAGGAGACAAAGTAATAGGAAATATTACAAACACGTTTTATATATTTACTTTTACAAATAAATTCTACGACTCTAATTCCGTTTTTCCGATTTAATCAATGCATTTCACCGAAAAAAACCCACCAATATTATTTGTTTGAAACTGATTATTATATGCGTAAAGTGAGTTAAAACTAACAAATTAAACTAATTAGTTGGTTGAGACTTGCGATAATATTATTTAATTATCAATCAACGTCCAGGTCATTCGTTATAGTTGTTGGGTTTAGAGGTTACAAGGGGGTTACACACATTATAATTTATTATTTACACGATTCGGTGACCACATGGTATAATGCGTCAATCTCGAGATGTATTGGACTGCCGATGACCAGGAGATTAGGGTTTAAATCCCTGTCGGGTGTAGTGAGGTTCTTTCTAATGGGTTTTTCATTATCTCTCCATGGAAATGCGGATACACTTCCTCTAAATTCAACCTTCCTCATCCATAATGCATTAGTGTAACAAGTACATTGGAGTGGGTGACCTGGTGGTCTAGGGGTTAAGGTGTCAGATTTCTATGCTGGCGGCCGGGGTTCAATCCCCGGTCCCGGCAAAGATTTATCTGATTACCAAACCCTTCCTTCACCTCTGACAAGACATCTTGTGAATGTGAGGAATGCCAGGCCTCCACCGTGGTTCGGATTCCACGTTAAACTGTAGGTCCTCCATTTCATCTCACAATCACCCTAACATTACACATTAGCGTAAGTGCGTATAACCCGAACGGGTAGTAAGACGCGGTGATAATAATAATAATAAAAATAATACATTGGAGTGTAAACCGAATGGTTAGTATGACATGGTGCTATATAAAACTCCTGAATAAACCGAGCCTTTGTCACCTTAAATTAATAGTATTTGCCCATAATTTTCTTTTTAGGATTTTTCCAATTTTCTACTGTTAATCCTACGAAGAATAATGAACGTAGCTACATTCACATCCCTCTCGTACCAAGTTAGTTCACTCAATAAAATCGTTGTATCGAATTGTTTGATCCTAATCAGGTCAACGACTGGTTCGATGGGAAACCCCTTGACTGTTGTGATTTGATTGGACTGAGCTTGACTCGTTCGATGTGAAATCAGCATTAATCCTTTGATACCGACTCTTTTTCCACTGCAGAATGAGCTACCAGAGGGTCCTTACGCTCCATTTGAGTCTTAGCAACCAAACAATCCACTGAATTATATTAATTTATTTATGATTAACCCTTCGTAACACCCCCTTCAATGTTCCGCATTCAGATAATCCTCAAACAGAATGAAGAGGTTAGGTTTTGCGCGCGCGCGAGAGAGAAAAATATACTCCCTGGTACATTTGCGATTTCGATCTTCTTATATCCCCCTTGCCTCCCCTATCCAACGCTGGGATACCACCCCTCACTTCATCATGGGTTTTCAAGATCTCACCCTACTGCTTCTTCTTTTGCAACCCCCAAGCTCCACCCTACCCCTAAACTAACCCTTACGACTTTTTCCCCCCCCTCAACCCTCCACCACTTAGAGCAGGCAGGAGCGTCACGACGCTTAGGATGCCTGTGCAAGACGCTAACCGACGCTCGATGAACCAAGAGGCAATCCACTCTCTGAGGCAGTGCTTCTCAAACATTTCCTAATAACGAATCACTTGATAAGCGTTCGATACACACGCGGACCACCCACCTTAACATACTACCCACCTGTCTTCTTGTAGGAGCACGAGTTTTCCTAACGAAAGTGTTTATCACCTGCTTCGATGGTCACGTTGTCTAATTCGCTACTCTCTCAGCAGACTGGACTGCCGATGACGTGGATATCTAGGTTCGAATCTCGGTCGGGTGAAATGAGTTTTTTTACAGAATTGTTTTCTAGTTTCCCTCCACACAAATGCGATTGTACTTACTCTAAATTTAACTTTCCTAATGACTAAAATCATTATCTTAATTAGTACATAATAGTATAACCCAAGTGGGTAGTAAGACACGGTGCTAAAAAAGGTGTTTATCAAACGGTAAAGACAGCATATTTATTTGCCCATTTTATAACCCAGTTATAACAGATAGAGCCTTATTAGACAGCTATGAACGATAATAATATGGCGTAGAATCAAATAATGTATCAATTTGGTGATTTAGAAACATTTTTTTATGAATGTAAGATCTTCTTATGCAAATTGGACTGTACTTATGGAACAAAGTATAGCTGACTTAGTTGAGTTAAGGACCGGCTACACGGAACTGCACAGCACAGCACAGCACTGACGCGGATGAATCGTCGAGAGAGCATTGCTCGGTGTGGACCGTGTAACCACCTACCACAGGAAATAAATGTTCGGGAGCTTCCGAACTTAGTTTTCATGTTAACCACTAAGTTCTGTAGGGATGAGCGAAACAGTGATTTTACGATATCGGTGATCACAGTGACCTTGATTTTAAAAGAGCAGTGATTTATACCAGTGATTATTCACAGTGATTGGCAGTCACTGTGTCAGCACTTGTAAAACTAGACATTTCTTTCACAGCCGTTGCACGTGTGACGCTCTAGTCAGTGTTTCCAACATTACGTACAAGATTAACAATATTATATACAACTTATTGAACAACAAACATAGATCTTCTTAATTATTAGCTAGTTTAAAACTTTATTCTTCATAATTTATAGCTAACTTAATTTTATTAAAATAGGTGAAAACCTATGCAAGTAAAAATAAAAATACAAACTTATTTTGTATTAGAACTCAGTCTATAAAGAATATAAAAATTGTCAGCTCCGTGTAGTCATACCTTAAGCCTGGCAATATTGTACTCTTTTAACATAAAAATGGTTATAACTGCGAACAATTTATTCCCGGAGATTTTCATTGATGGTTATGTAATCACACGGCCTAAATTGAGAGGCGTGCTTGTTTAATATTGTTGTACTCTGGATTGTGAATGACAAAACGTATTTTGTAAAGCGTTGTGATTGGCTTGTAAACAAATATAACATATGCGTTGACAACATAAACAGTGTGTAAGCCTTCCCTACGGTAAACGTTAAATGTACACGTATATTTGCGTGGAAGGAGAATGGAAAAATCTTCAGAGGAAACAGCACCCCACTCGCTGGTGTTCGAACACCGAACTCCCCGTCATCGACAAACCAGGATAAATGAATTGACGTTTAGACATTGTGCCAATAAATAAATAAATAAATACATTTTTAATCAATTTAAATACTAAAATAAAGTTAATCTTCTGAAATGCACCCTTAAGTGAAGTGACTCGCACCCCTTTCAAAACTTATTTTGTCCGAACTATCGAATTCTTGGTGGTGGTGGTGGGGGGGTCTTACTCGTCCAGACGTCTTGGTTCCCAGACGGGGGGGGG
>CABEEJ010002257.1:106355-117830 GCA_901482245.1 Timema douglasi | reverse complement strand
TGTGTGTGTGGTTGGAGGGGGTAGTAGTATCTTGATTTATAGGAGGACTCGTAATCTTATACTCTTTCAGGGTGGTAGGAATATACTACTAGTTTGTTCCCAGACTCTATATAGATATTTCACTCCCGGAAACGTGACTCTGGGGATTCCACCGGAAATTAGGTGGTGGTATCTGTCGACTTTCTACAGCAGAGAAAGAAGAGAGGAAAGAAAGGTTGGATATAAACTGAGAACCGTGGGAAAAATATAAAAAAGAATTATCGAATACTGGAACATAACAAAATGACATTATATCTGGTTAATACAGAGTTATTATGGGATTAGTAACCTATACAAATATTTTATTACCATTTACTAAAACATAATTATCGAGCAAAATAATTAGTTAAAAATTATGTATTAAAATACAAATCATATTTAATTATTAATATTATAATTTATATTTATATTAAATTATAATTTTTTATTAACTTATACTTTCACTAAACTATATTGTTTGAATATAATTTAATTAAATCTTTAATAAATCAAATCAAATAAACTATTAAATAAATATTACATTAATTTTACATATATATCACAGATTTCTAGCGTGGCAGCACTCAGGAAATATGTGCAGTCAAGTGTTTAAATTTTTATTTCATTTATATAATAAATGCAACATAAAATTTATAAATTTGATTGCGAATACCCCATACCGGTATTAAGACGCAATACACAAAAACAGCAATAATTTAATCTTCAGAAACTAGTACAAGTGCAGATCTTTTGCATAATTAACAATTCGTTGACCTTCCATATTTATGCAAATTACTTTGAGCCTAGTGGTGTTTTATTTAGCAATAAGTTCTACACAATCATGTTCAATGTTTCATCAACTATAAACTTTTTTAAATAAGAACCAAGTGTATTAATCACATCTTGTGAATGTGTGGAATACCAGGCTTCCACCGTGGTTTGGATCCCACGTTAAACTGTAGGTCCTACATTTCACCTGACAATCACCCTACCATTACACATTAGCGTAAGTGCGTATAACCCGGACGGGTAGTAAGACGCGGTGCTAATAATAATAAGGACCAAGCTAATACTATTTACCTCTTACGTCTACGAATAAAATAAATGTTACGACACAACTGTACAGACTTTTCTATATAGGCTAGCTGAGTACATTTTCCCTCTTCAGCAAACGAGCATAAACCCTCGCTATATTATTTGCGTTTGGACAGCATTGATTTGCAATTCAAAATAAACTCTTTCAGGTTTCCTATTATAGATAAACATATGCTTCCAATAATTTTTAAATAAACTATATATACTGGCAGGAAGATTCTTACTCGACATTTTAGTGAATAAACCAAGTATCCTGAGTTGTAGACAATATTTTTTTTAAAAACTATTTCAATATATGAAAAATAATATATTTACGATGCATGGGTATTATTTTTATTATTATTATTATTATTATTATTTAAGAATATTTTTTTTCCCCTGCTATTGTATATTGTATAAATTTAGGTGAATAAAATCTAAATACATTAACATGGATAATCCTCTCTTAACTTGTTTCTACGTCATATGTAGGCAATGTGGTTAAACTTATATATATATATAAGTTATCTAACTAGTTGACTTTAGTCTTGAGTAGTTTTTTTTAATGTTTCACGCGTGTCTCTTTCATTTGCATATAACACATTCTACTCACGTCAGATTTAACTTGCTCTAGCTTATATATATACACTTCATCCCATATCCTGAAAGTTTCATTCATACGAATATCTTAGAACAGCTGCTGTGGCTGACAACTAGATCGTATGCTGACATGTGACATGTGTAGCAAGTGTCATTTGTGTCATTTTAAAGTGTGGATGTCACGTGTTGCTGTGGAGCTTGAATTATAACTGCTCTTCAGACTAGCGCTAGACGGACCAGCTATACCGTGACACGTGCCATCCACGCGTGTGTACACGTGTCATGCGGTTAGCGTTGTTTAACACTTGAGTGTGAGCATCTGAAGGAGACCATGAAAGTTATGGAGCTTACCTTGACGGGATACACTATGGCGCAGATTATAAGGTAGTGCCACAATGTAATACTGCTACCTTTCAGGCTAAATGAGGGTTGTATAAACTTACACGTGTTCATATGTGCCCGAAATTCAACGTTTTTGCTGGCAAATTACACAAATTACAATTACATGAATGTGGTGGGCTAACATGATTTCAATCTAAACCTATCACATTTATCCAAATATACTATCGCATCGCGTGAAATCTTAGCTTAATCGGAAGCGTGTTTGTCTACTGAATCAAGGGTCTCGGATTAGATTCCTGGCATGGACGAAAAATGTATCATTGGTGAAATGTGGTTTCCCCCTTTCACAATGATGAATTAACGGTCGGGGGATGGAGGTTATGTATGTTCTAGATTTTAAGTCAGTTTATAAGTTGTGTGCTGATCAGTCGGTTCAGAAAGTGCACGTTAAATACCTCAAATAAATGATAAAATAAAACATCGTATGTTTGATTGAACCATTCGATTGTGCTCCGTTTGTGCTCATATATGCTCGGTATTTAGCTTTTGTGCTATCAAATTATACCAATGGTAATCATTTTAATTTTGCGGGTCAGCTTTATGTTTTAATAGGCCTGCCACATTTTTGAAATACCTATATTTTATTATAGCACCGCGTCTTACTAACCATTCGGGCTATACGCACTTACGCTAATGTGTAATGGTAGGGTGATTGTGAGATGAAATGGAGGACCTACAGTTTAACATGGGATCCGAACCACGGTGGAGGCCTGACATTCCACACATTCACAAGTTGTGATTAATACACGTCTTGTCAGAGATGAAGGAAGGTGTTGGCAATCAGATAAATCTGTGCCGGGACCGAGGATTGAACCCCGGACCCCCAGCACAAAAGTCTGACACCTTAACTCTAGACTGCCAGGTACTAGTTACGCTAATTGTTTTAAGGGCTAAGAATATCATATTTAGAGGAATTGTGCCCACATTTTCCTGGAGAGAGATTGGAAAACCATTTGCGAAAACCATCCCTCAGTATTCCCGACCGAGATTGGAACCGCGATCTTCCCGTCATCGGCAGTCTAGTCTACTGCGAGAGTAGTGCGTTAACCCATGCAGCCACCGAAGCAGGTCAACTCGTGCCACGTGTACACCCACGTGTGTTTCTGGTTGCAGAGCGCGAGTGCGACCAGCTGAGCGGCCCCGATCTGGGCGCCGTGACCTTGACGGGCCGATTGTTCGGAGACCGAGCCTCGTACCTGTGTGATCCGGGGTACCACGTGGTGGGACTCCAGGAGAGGGCCTGCCAAGCCGATGGGACGTGGTCGGGACAAGCCCCTACCTGCAAGGAGAATAGTGAGTACCAAAAACTAATATTTATAAGGGATTAAACAGCAACGTTATTATATTTGATAATTACGTTTATAGCCGCATATAAATATAATATTCTTTAAATTGAAAAATTATACTTGGACACAGGAATCGAACCCAGGACCTTTGACTTAGTACACCAATTCTCTACCCACTGAGATATCCAGGAATCATCCCGTGCCCAGGGTCATTCTTCACTCATATTTTAAGGCAGAGTCTGTAATGAACGAGCGGAAATCGTCGGCTACAAATGTGTGATCAATTAAGATCACGAGCTATCAGATAAGGCAGCCATCTTAGACTCGGCAGTTGGCACCACAAACTCTGCCACAAAATATGAGTGAAGAATGCCCCTGGGCACGGGATGATTCCTGGATAGCTCAGTGGTCAGAGCACCGGTGTACTAAGTCAAAGGTCTCGGATTTGAATCCCGTGTCAAGGCGTCATTTTCCAATTTAAATTATATAACTGATGTTATGTTTGTTCTCATGAGGATACATATATTGTTCTTGACCGTTTATTGACCAAACTTCTGTTGGGCTATAGACATTTATTGGGAAATAGGAAAACTACGATTTACTGTTTTATGAAAATATTTTTAATACCTCACTAAGGGCCGGTCTTATGACTACCGGATAAATATTACTATTGGAAAGTTAAAATTATCTACCAGATAAAAGCTATCAGTCACTTTAATGTTTTACGCGTCTTAGGAACTGAATTTATCTGCCAGATAGCTATCTGTAGTATAAATATATTTTATGCAGAACATGCAAGATTGGTACGGTTTTTACTGGTGCGCGCATGCGTATAAGCCCTGCTAATAGCGCTACAACCTAGCGAGTAGTGAGAACGCTCATTTGTTAAATAATGGCGGCTAAACGGGTGCGAGGAAACAGATGGCGTCACGTGGGCGCAGATCTAAGATGTCTTGCAAGTACTGATTTCGGTGTCTACCAAAATGCGGGCAATAGTACAATGTTAACAAAATTTCATTTATTGTACTCACATTTTGATAATTTATTCTTATATAATTCTAACTCTACAAATAGCTTTTCGGTTTATATAAAAGTGTGTTAAATGTTCTAACTTTATATAATTAGAGCCCGGGCCTGTGCTTACTAAACATGTGAACCAAGATTTTAACCTAAAAACAGATTCTGATTGGCGAAACCTCATTAAAAACAACGCGTCACTACGGCAAGAACCATTTTAACTTCCAGATAAAAGTTATTAGGTACTTAAACCTCCGGATAAAAAGGTGATGGATAAATACATTTTATCTGGCAGTCATAAGACGCACTTTTAACTTATCCACCAGATATAAATATTTATCTACCAGATTAATATTTATACAGGACTCATAAGACCGGCCCTAAACGTGAGATATTTAAACATGTGGTAATCTTTATAACAGCTACTAAACAGTATTTTAACACCATCTTGTAATTAAATGACATCTATAACGTAAACATCCGCTTCAGTGGCCGGATGGTCTAAAGCGTCACTTTTGTGTGAGAGTGGTCTGCTGATGACGGTGAGATAGGGGTTCTAATTCCGGTTGGGTCTACTGAGGAGTGATTTATCCTAAATGTTTTCCCACTCTCCTTCCACACAAATGCGGGTAGATTACTTCTAAAAGGCTTTCTTCCTCATCCTTACCTCATTAGAGTAATTATCATTATTATATTCGTGAGTCCTCAATAGGTGTTAGGACGTGGGGGTAAAAAAATCCGCTTGAAAAATATCTTAATAGAAACCGATCAAAGTGGATACAATGCAGGAGTTTGTAGATATAATTCCAGTGGATATAATGCAAGTTATATAAAAAACAAAGCACACAATATTATTCTATATTGTATATATATATAATATTATTCTATATTGTATATATATATAATATTATTCTATATTGTATATATATATATATGCCTATTGCGCGTTTGGGCTACATTATTCGCATCCCAGTAGGGGAAAGATTAGTCAGTACAAATGTACCGCTGCCCAGGAGATGCCCGAATGTACTAATCGTACATCCTTTCCATGGAGGATCTTTCCATGTCCCGATGAGATGAGGTGATGGTGATAGTGATAGTATAAGGGTGTGGAACCAGTGGAAACACTTAAACCTATGTAGGAAAACCCACCCTTAGTTAACCCAACCGGTATTCGAATTCTGACCTCCCAGTCATCGGCAGGCAAGCCTAACACGAAAGTAACTCGTCAGACCATTCAGTCACTGAAGCGGGGTTAGTACTGAACTAAGAACGGAAGCATCGCCCTCGAGTTACGGTGCACTCTCTACTCTTTCTCGCGGTGTTTGTTGTTACTGACGAGTGTGTTGTGAATGTACCGATGTGGCAGTCTACTGCACGTCTCCGCCGCACATAGAGCACGCCCGTCACAACGCCCTGACCGAGCAGGTCACCTTCGACTTGGACAGCACCCTCCAGTACCAGTGTCACCACGGCTACGTCACCAACGGCTTCCCCAAGGCCAAGTGTCTCGCTATCGACAACGTGGCCTCCTGGTACGGACCCGACATCTCCTGCGAGCGTGAGTACAAGGAATTTTAGTACTACCTGTACCGATCTTGAGTACAAGGATTTTTAGGACTACCTATACCGATCTTGAGTACACGGACTTTTAGGACTACCTGTACCATGTGTGAGTACAAGGACTTTTAGAACTGCTTGTACTGATCTTGAGTACATGGACTTTAAGACCACCTGTGCCGATGTTGAGTACAAGGATTTTTAGGACTGCCTGTACCAAGTGTGAGTACAAGGACTTTTAGGAATACCTGTACCGAGCACTCACAACTTGCAAAATGCAGGCCCTATTCATCAATATTTTCACTAACAATAAAATTGGTTACAATGTGTAAATAATAATAAACATTATGTACTTTTTTACAAAAAAAAAAATAACCAAAAGAATTCGATTCCCGTGTCCAGATGTCATTTTTCAATTTTCAGAATATGATATCTAGATTGAGTAATCCTCACTAAAAGCATAAATAATATCTTTGGCCATTTGATTATTAATTAAAAGTAGTTTACTAACAAATGTTTTTTAAAAAATTTGAAATATTTCGAAAATCATTTCAATGATTATGTTCAAAATACTTATCCGAAGAGTGTATTACATGATAAATAATAATTTATGATCATTTTCTAAAAATAAAATAATTTTGCTTACTGTGAAATAATTTTTAAAAATTGGAGGTATTTTAAAAATGGTTAAAATTATTATTGTGCTCAAAATTAAAATCCAAAGAATTATTCATATGGTCATAAAAATAAAATACTATATTTGTTTTTATGAGGTAAACTTAATAACCGATAGTAAAACTTATCAAAATGTGTTCCAAACTATAATAGTATGTATGAGAAAGTACGTGTGACTGTCGCATACCGTTGATTTAAATTGAGAAAATACACAACGTACGATTTAATGCATAAACGCTGTAAAGAGTCATCTTAAAATGTAATTATTTATTCTTCTTCTTCATTCAACAACCCAAAGGTTGGTTTGATGTAATTTATATCCATCCGAAGCTGAGCATGCACTCAGTCTTTTCTCTGGTTAGTACTACCCACACAATCTGGTAAAAATCTCATGTACTGGGGGAGTTCATAAACTGTGGTTGTTTGCCGATGTCTTCCACACTGAATTTCTATGAGCGAGTGCGATAGAACTTATCATATTTGCTGGGAAAGGTATTTTCACACACTTTCCGGGGCTATTTTCATTGTCCACAACCAACAAGTGACTGACGGCTTTACTTCCCTGCGAAGAAAGTTGTGCTAAGAATTTCTATCACTCAAGAAAAATCCGTCGACCTCGCCTGGGTTTGAACCCATGAGCATCGGGTCCTCAGTTGAGCACCTTACTCCAAGACCACCAAGGTACTCGTATCCATTTTTAATTATATAATATATATATATATATATATATATATAACTGATACTACTTTAAGGAAAACAAGAAAATGGGAGAACATTTGTTCAATAAAGTGTACACTCTTTGTTTGAAATCTTTTGTTTAGAGGAAACACTATTATAGACGCTTCTACGCACATTATTTATTTTGAAAAACATTTTCTTTGAAGAACTAGAGAAAAAATACCGACCAAGCTTTTAAAGCCTTTAAAAGAGTTTTTTTTAATCCCATATATTTGATGTTGTTTTTTATGCTACGAGCACATAAGTTATATTTTATTGTAACATTTATGTTACTATCTGGTACATACTTAAAATGAATGTAGACAATTGCTTCGTTCTGTATCCTCTTATACACACACTTTTGTAGTCTTTGTACGTATTTTACTATGACTAAATCACTTTTTTTTGGTCCTTTGTTTGATATCTGCATACATTAATGTACGTCTTCCACCCAAAGCGTGAATGGTTTACAAGTATCATTTCTTTCTTTCTTCCTTTGTCATCCTTGTGGAGAAAAAAAATAATTTGTTCTGTCAAACTTCAAACATAGCTGGTAAACTGTAGCTTGTTCTCGCAGACTTCATTGACAACGAACTGAACAACATAGTCCAGTTTTATCCCAACTTTATCCAGTCGTGTGCCCCTGTCTGGGTCATGGCTCAACAAATTATATACCCCAACCCCGAGCTCTTAATTTAAAAAATGTATGGTGCACCACACAAACTCTCTATCTGTAATCTTTAAATAAAAACATTTACGAAAAAATAATAGGATTTATGAAACTAAATAATATACATGCTTGCAGAAACACTTCATCAAAGAACATAACTTAAATAATATACACTAAGGCCGCCCTTAACAGACTTAGGGCCCCGGGAAAACTTCATTTGCGGGGCCCTTGGTTACCTTCCTCACCCTATTCCCCCAACCGCCCTCAAAGTTAAAAATTTAGTTTTTGTTTAATGTTATTACAGTTGTTTCGCCTATATACCAGTTTTCATCGACATAAGATATCAGGAAATGCTCTAAAATGTAAATACATGTAATATTAAATAATATTTTGATAAAAACTACATTGAAAAGGCCGTTTTTGACAAGTTTATAATGGCTTCACAGATAAGTATTGTGCACAAATCTTAATTCTGTCATAATAGACACATACTGTAGTTACTAATAAGAAATGTTGTCGCTTTGTCTCCCATCGTCACCGCGGAAAATGTCGAGTAATCATTCGAATACGAATGCACGTCACACATTTCTGGCTTATCTTGATCTTTTCTTATTTCCCTTTTACTCCCAAACCTCGCGTGAGCCGGGAGCTGAGTTGGGCCGGCTATGATGAACGCTCTCAAAGGTAATTGACTGAAATCCTATTTTTTTAAATCTTGTCCCAAGCTATAATACACCAGACGAGAAAGTGTGTGCGATGGTGTTTTACCATTTATTTTAAATTGTTTTTAAATATATTCTAAGCAATGTGCAGCCAAAGAGATAACATATTTAAATGAACTGTTGATTACATCATCCATAATTTAACATAATTGACATATTTTCACTCTGAAGCAATTTTTGTGGCTCAATTTATCATCGAATTCAGATTCCTCGACTTATTTTCAAAGTAAAACATTTGATTTCTAAACCAAAGAGCATGGCTCAAGCCCCCGCTAAGGTGTCAAGACACATCATTGACAAAGGCAAGCTCAATGGGGAATTCTAGGACAGTTTATTGAAATTCAGCCTTCTCGTCCTGTTCCTTAAAAGATCGAGTAACCAGTTCTGGCGTGACATTAGAGCGTAATATAAAATATATTCCGGGTCAAGTGGAACTAAATAACGCCGTGAGATAGAAATGAGATCAATCTGCTGTACAGTTGTGTATGACATCTAGTATTCCAAACTATCGCAGGCGAAATAACGATCACACGCTGCTTATAGGAAGGAAATCTTAGAACTCGTTCTTATTGAAGACCAGCCGAAGTAATAGGCGTTGACCGGGAGGTTTTGGATTTGTAAAATAAATCTAATCAAAATTGTAATATTTGGTCTTGAGGTGAAAGCGATTGTGTGCAGGGCTTAATAATTTAAAAAATGTCAGATCTCTGCGTGCGGTAGATATCACGCAATGCTCATGAAAAACAAACAAACTCTTCATTTTATTGATATAGATTGTGTGCTACAACAATATTATAATGACGAGTGACATATAGTTTGATACATTCTTAATTTCCCACTTATGGAAAGTATTATAATCACATACCCGCCTCGGTGGCGTAGTTGGCTAACGCGCTAGTCGTGTTGAGCTCGACTGCTGAGGACAGGGTGATCGAGGTTCGAATCTCGGTCGGGTGAACTGGAGGGGGGGGGGCGGTGGTTCCTAAATGGTTTTTCCACTCTCCCTCCACGCAAATGCGGGTTCACTTCCTCTAATTCAACCTTCCCAATTCCTAATCCATTAGCGTAATTAGTACTTATAAAGCGTATAACCCGAACGGGTAGTAAGACGCGGTGCTAATATTATTAGTATTATTATAATCACCCGACCTCGAAACAGTGATGTCTGTTCCCTTGAACAACTGAAACGGTCTAATGGGATTTCTGGGAAATTTGAGATCTAGATGTTATATGGTCCATACCTCGAGGCCTAACCGAGATTTTGATCTTTTGATTGCTGCCCTAGAATTAAGGGTAACTTAATTTGCTTATGATTGAATTTTTAAAATTAGATTTTTTTCTAAAATGACTTTAATGATTTTGTTCAAAATGAATAGCTGTGGAGGGTTTTTACATGGTAAATAACCATTTATTTTGGTTTTTATACTAAACAAAAGTTTAATGTTAATTTGCTGATTTTTAGAAAATTTAATTTTTTAAATAAATTGCGCCAGCAACTTTATTTAAACTTTATGAAGATTGTTTCAAATGATTATCAAAATAATATACCTTTTATATAAGTAAAATTGTATCTTAAGGTTTTTTTAAATTTTTCTTCTAATTACTTCGATGGCAGATGTGAAATACCTATAATGATTAAAATGAAAATATTTATTTGAAAAGCTAATGATTGCATTTTATAATGAATTTATTTTATTAATAAAAATAGGTATACATATATATTTAATGCTACGTTATTTAGTGAAAGTGTGTGTCGCGTGAATATTTCATGATACATTTTTTGGCGATTAATTAACTTTATTTAGCAGTACAATTTTAAAGGTTCTACCATATAAAAATACAATGTATATATAAGTAATTTTTTATTAATGATTGTTGTTTTTAGGTCTATATTAATTTTATGGGACTACTTTTTTTTAAAAGACGCCCTTTACACGTTATTGTGGGTGCTATTTCTCTTAGCTACCCTCCTCCTTCCTAGCCCTTAGTAGCACGCCTAGCCTCCCGGTTAACCCGTAAATTAGGTAGACAAGATGGCTTGAACCAAACGTAGCATTATGATAAGTTTTCCTGGTTTTCAATTTTGATTTTCAGCGGCTCTTCATTTTTTGAAATCGCCTTCCTCTAACAAATAAAGTAATTATAATATGTTCACAACAGAAAGTATTAAACAAATGAAAATGTGTATTCTTTGTTCTCCGCTAGACGCGCTAGTATTATCTTGTGTTGTTACAGTGAGGTCGTGCGGTCCTTGTTTTTCGCTAGAAGTGCTAGTGTTATCTTGTGTTGTTACAGCGAGGTCGTGCGGTCCTTGTTCTCCGTTAGATGCGCTAGTGTTGTTACAGTGAGGTCGTGTGGTCCTTGTTCTCCGCTAGACGCGCTAGTGTTGTTACAGCGAGGTCGTGCGGTCCTTGTTCTCCGCTAGACGCGCTAGTGTTATCTTGTTGTTGTTACAGCGAGGTCGTGTGGTCCTTGTTCTCCGCTAGACGCGCTAGTGTTATCTTGTGTTGTTACAGCGAGGTCGTGTGGTCCCCCTGCTGACATCCCGCACGGCTGGCACGCAGGGGAATGCTACACCTATGGGTGTCGCGTGGCCTACCACTGCGCAGACGGTTTCGAGATTGTCGGCCGCCAGGAGCGCTACTGTCAGGCGGACGGCACGTGGAGCCCTAAAGAGCTGCCCTCCTGCGTGCGTAAGTTGCTTGCCCGACTCGTCCATTCCGCAAGTCCCCCC
>CABEEJ010002257.1:74324-97477 GCA_901482245.1 Timema douglasi | reverse complement strand
TTATTCCTTATGAAAATAAGGCCCCCCCCCCCCGGGTCACATCCCCCGGGATATCACGGCTTTCAGAAGCGCCATTTTCACCAATTATGAAAGTGAATTCAATGCAATACTAGAAAATAGCACTCACATCAATTGTTGTAAATAAAAGGTTTCACATAATTATATGATTTAAAAATTGTGTATAATCTTAATTTTCCTCGAGATTCTGACAATATCTTATTTTCGAAACACGGCCCCTAGACATTAAAAGCTGTCCCTGAGACTCTTTTGGTCGAATGAGTTTGACACACCTGTTGTTAAATATAAAAAGTCGTTCCAAATTTTGGTAATGTGGTAAGCTTAACAAATCTATGATAGGGAAAGAAAGGCTTTTATACTATAGTCCTTATCACATCATAATTACCCGCTTGGATGTGGTCGCATGGTCTAACGCGCTACTCTCGCAATAGAGTAGACTGCCGATGACGGGGAGATCGAGCTTCGAATCTCGGTCGGGTGTACTGAGGGTAGTTTCTTGCAAAATGGTTTCTCATTCTATCTCCACGGAAATGTGGGTACACTTCTTCTAAATCCCTCCTTAATTTTTAAGACTATCAGCGTAATTAGTACATAAGCATATAACCCGAATGGGTAGTAAGACGCGGTACTAAACTAAACTCACATCCTAGCCTACATATTGTATATTATTTTTATTCAGGGCTATTAATAAAACTCATGGTTGTTTCACGTACCGCTGGTGCTACGTGCTCCACAGTTTGACAAACACTGCTCTACGCTTGTCCACAGCTCGGTGCAAGAGGCTGCCAAAGTCCCCGCGCAACGGGATGGTGATTGCTCCCAAGATCGACCACGGCATGAGGGCGAGGTACAAGTGCAAGGAT
The DNA here is from genome assembly GCA_901482245.1 of Timema douglasi. Taxonomy (NCBI): domain Eukaryota; kingdom Metazoa; phylum Arthropoda; class Insecta; order Phasmatodea; family Timematidae; genus Timema; species Timema douglasi. The sequence continues at coordinate 96,596 of CABEEJ010002257.1, read as the reverse complement.
GGTTTCACCTTGAGGGGAGGTAACATCACCGAGTGCCAGTTCGGCAACTGGACCGGCGTCGCGCCCTACTGCCAGGAAGGTAACCGTGAGACACGACACTAACGGAAAATAGTTTGGGAGGATCAAAGGGAAAACCGGGATCAGTGACATTTGTTTTATAATTTTCTTTCTTTACAAGTAATTTTTATTGGTAACCACAATATCAAAATGCGTACAGATACCAATTGAATCGTTCTCTGCAAAAAGGGCTTCAGTAAAAAAAAAGAAGTAATTCCCATAATTCCCTGCAAAGAGGGCTTCAGTTAATGACTGAAGCCTTTTCTGCAAAGAAAATTAAATATCAATGTAGGGACTGAGTGTTCTTTGCAGACTTCAATGACTGAAGCCCTTTCTCTAGGTAACTATGGAAACTACTTTTTTTTTTTACCAAGGCCCTTTCTGAAGAAAGCAATTCACTTGTATACACAAACCAGCCTCGTGCGACTTTCCCTTTTTGAAGAAAACGATTCATTTGGACATTTACACAAACCAGCTTTGCGGGGTTTTCTTGATCCAGTATCTACAGAAACTCTTAATGGACAATTAACATGGGCCCTTAACCACACCAAGTTACAATATGGTCCTTGATGGCCGATACTGATAAATAGCGATGGTCTGAACATTTGCTATTCCTATCATCATCATCAACATCATCCTCATCCACAGTTTCCTGCCACTGGCTGGGTCTGTCTCGAACATAAGCCTCTCCATTTACTTCTGTCCTCCCATCACCTTTCATCTTCCATGCCGGCCCAACCCAGTCCTCTCCACACTCCCTCTATCCACCTGTGCCTGGATCTTCCTCTTTGCCCCCTGCCCACCACCTTAATTTCAAGCATCTTCCTTGGAATCCTCCCCTCTTCCATCCTCTTCATATGTCCGTACTATCTAAATCTCGCCTTCTCTATCCTACTCTACGGGGATTCTTCCTTCACTCTCTCTCTCTCTCTCTCAACCTTTCATTCCTCACCCTGCCCATCCTTGTAACTCCTAGCCTACTCCTCAGAAATTATATCTCACATGCCTGTATCCTGCTCTCATCCCTTTCTTTCATATCCCATGTTCCTGATAACTACTGCAATATTGGGACATACGCCCTACCTTATACATCACTCCAGCACATCTTTACTCAAGACCAGACTTCTGATGCTTCTGTTAAAGAACCGCCGCTTTGCGTCCCTCTCTCCCCCAATTTCTCTCTCTTTTCCTCCTCTTTACTCTACCACACCCAGCAAGCAATTCGAATGTGTTGATTCCCCCAGGACGGTTTGTAAACTCACAGAGTGACCTCAGTCCTAAATACGCTCCATCTGTTGTATGTTCAGTGTACTGTCCGTTTCCTGGCTACATCGAGAGCGGGAAGGTGATGCTGGTAGGTAACATGGGTCTGTACGACTACCGGCCGTATGTCCGCAAGGTGACCAACAACAAGCAGATCATGTACGACTGCGACAGGGGATACGTGCTGGTGGATGGTCCGCCCGGGGCCACCTGCATCGGGGGCCGGTGGAGCCCCAAGGAGCTACCCAGGTGAGGAACAAGGAGGGGCTTAGAGAGGTAACAGGTAGACGCTCCCAAACACCCTCACAATAACACAAGTTTTGTAAATCGCCAACTCTTAAAAGTCTGCGTGATCCTCAATTATCACGTCTGACCTCCATTTTATAACAATGTCTAACTCAGCAAGGTGAGCATTTTAATTTTTTCAGCATATATATACTCGTAGTATTGTATATGTCTGATATGTGTCCATATGAAAGTGATATATTGTACCCTCCATTTCCCCTAAAAGGTAGCAAACATACCTTGCTTAGTTATACTATGACGTAGTGAGATCCTACTATATTTGGAAGCATGTCCAGGAAAGGTGGATGGAAAACATATAAAAGGGAACGAACACAATATGGCTTTTACATTTAACAGAACACAGTTCACAATTTGCATTGCTGCCATTGGACAAAGCTTTACCATCTAATCCCCCGACCTAGGTTTCATTCTATCGGAACTTATCAGGAGGGATTGTGAAACGCGCGACGCAACTTCCTAAAAGAGGAAACCAAAAAAACAAAAGGGGAGAAAAAGGAAAATGGTAAATAATGATAGAACACATAGATAGGAACATGTAAAAGCTGATGAATTCCGATAGAATGAAACCTTAGTCAGGGGATTGGGTGGTAGTGATCGATTTTCTTCAAGCGGCAGCCATTGTCTCTTTGTACAGTGGCAGCAATGTAAAGTGTAAACTTTGTGTTTTTGTTCACTGTAGAAGCCATAATGAGTCCCTTCCTTGTATATATTTCTATCCACATTTCCTGTACCTTCTTCCTAATATAATACAATTACCTCAAAAAGCGAGAAAAGTTTTTCCTTAAAGAGATATTGTGATATCACGAATATTCTTCCTGTGATTTGTTCCTTGTAACCGTTTGTAACAACAATCCTTAAGAAAGTTAAAAGTTTATCCGACTTGTACGGACAACGGACTTACAGGCCGAGACTTTGTGTGCAGTGAAATCTATTAATGTTGAGTCTATCTCTTTATTCGGACCTTACTCATATGGAGTGTGTAGAGTGGCATTTTCATAGACTTAGAAAAAGCCTTTTAATAAATACAAATACATTTTTTCAGCCAAAATGCATAGCATTTTACAATATGTATTGACTATATCTATCAAAAGTGACCGCTGAATATCACATGACCTAACGTATGAACACATGAAAGTAGATCTAGTAACGTTTCTAAGTGTCATCAAAGGTTATTCATATGCAAATTGGACTGTAAACAATGACTTGGCGTTGACTGTAGCAATAAAGGGAGACACATGCGTTTACAGATGTGTACCGGGCATGCACCCTCGACTCCGATGGAGCCGTTCGGTTCGGGGCAAGAGGGCCCTCATGGGTCAACAAAAGCAGATCCAGAACCGCCAACAACAGCACCAGCAGCATAACAAGAAACAAGTGCAGCAGGTGACGGAGAGACGGAGAAACAAGACCAAACACGAGCGCAAGAACGGCAGGAAGAAGATCGGCGGCAAGGTCAAAGGTGAACGCCTTTATCTATAAGACTAGGACTAATCAGTGTCGTGTAGTAGAGTGTGGCCAGGACAATCAGAGTTATTTTAAACTGTACCTTTCATATGTCCTCACCATTCAGTAGAACACTTATTGGTCCGGTATGAATGGAAATACAGGCCCATATGAGATGTATGTAGAGGAGCTTACTTGTGATTGGTCAAAAGGGTGAAGACACATCGCAGATACATTTTTTATTGAGCTTTGCTTACCTTTGAAACATTCTACGACACTGATTGGAATATAATTGGTAGTCAAAATATTGACTCTTACTCACAAGAAAAGGGTTTTAGTGGAAATATTGATGGCAGATTCTCTTTACCAAAATTGTTTCGGTGACATATAAAACATCAACTCTTATTTTGACAAAAGTAAAACACATTGATGAACATCAATCTAGCAATATAGTCTGGTACAGTTTTCTATTGACTGGGAAGTCGGGGCGCGAATTTTGGCCAGGTATAATAAGGATAGTTTATCCTAAATGATTTTCCACTCTCTCTAACACAAATTAAGAGTTCACATCCTATAAATTCTACCTTCTTCATTCCTATCTCATCATTGTGGACATACGGATATCCCAGAAAGGTAGTTAGGCACGCTACACAAAAAAGAAACGGTATTGACTTTATTGAATGAGTCGCCATTGACGTATCAAATAAAAAAAGGCAGCATTTTAAAAGAAGGCTTCATGAAATAATTATAAGCCAGGTTGAATTGTTTATCAAGAGATGATATATTTCTCTAAGATAAGGTCACACTCCTTAACTCACTCATTTGGTAACGTGTCTGCACACTGAGCTAAGAGTATCGGGTTAGATTCCCGAAATGGCAAAACAAATGTCTCTTTAGTGAAATTGGGGTCTCCCCTTTCATAGTGATGAATTGATATCCATCAGATCGGGTGTTTTGTCCATTCTACGATAAATAAAATTTGCAAGTCATTTTATAATATATTCAGTACGTTCAAAGAGCATACGTTAAATAACATCTGAAACAAAATAGCTAAAACCCTCTTCGATGGCCGCATGGTCTAAGGCATTACTTTAGCAGTAGTCTAGACTGTCGATGACTGAGAGAAACGGGGTTAGAATCCTTGTCGGATGTACTGAGGTTGGTTTTTACTAAACGGTTTTACACTCTTCCGACGTACAAATGCGAGTACACTATCTCTAAATTCAACCTTCCTCACTCACAACTCATTATAGTAATTATAACATTTGCGTATAACTTAAACGGGTAATTAAACGCGATGCTAGAGAGAATGATTATCAAAAGGAACTCTAGAAATGGCTCCCTCCACTGTAGCTGCTGTATCTGATACAGGGCCATGCGAGGTGATCTCTACCGAGCCGTTCATAGAGGTGGAGGTGATGAAGTCCGGACGGGATCCCAATCAGACCTATTCTTCGGGCACCCTCGTCAAGGTCACGTGCGGGAAGGGGTACGGCTCCAACCTAGGGGTCAATTCGACGGCCAAGTGTGTCCGGGGTCAATGGAGGCCCGCCAAACCACAATGTGCCATACGTGAGTATTCAAATACTCTTTAAAAAAAAAACATCTTGGATTGTTCCACGAGCATCGAGCCGTACGCAGACATAATATTGAAGGAGGGCGGGGTTCCCCCCCTTCTGTTAGCCCTTCCAGCTCGCCCAAGACACAATGTGCCATACGTGAGTATTCAAATACTCTTTAAAAAAACATCTTGGATTGTTCCACGAGCATCGAGCCGTACGCAGACATAATATTGAAGGAGGGCGGGGTTCCCCCCTTCTGTTAGCCCTTCCAGCTCGCCCAAGACACAATTTCGCTGATTCTTCGCTGCGACATTCCGGATAGCCGCTTCAGTGGCCGCATGGTCTAACGCGCTACTCTCGCACTAGGCTAGACTTCCAATGATGAGGAGATTGAAGTTCGAATCTCAGTTGGGTGTACTGAGGGTGGTTTTTCCAAAATTGTTTTACACCAAACACAAATTAGGGTACATTTTTTCTAAATATAACCCTGATAATCCCTAAAAACCATTAGCGTAGTTAGCACATAAGCGTATAACCCGAACGGGTAGTAAGACGTGGTGTTTAAAAAATACCAATCTGGTTTAGTTAGTTTAAATAGTTTTAAGTGATCGTTAGCCAATATTTTCTCTATAACGCACATAATAAATAACACTTTTAACCAAAGGGTACTTTTTAGTTTGTTGCCAAGGTAAGTCCGACTTGAGGGGACTATACTAGGAAATTGTTAAATTGCGTAGTGTTGTATCTAATTACCCTGTCAATTGGATGTGATATGACCTCTTAATTATGTGAACATCCCCCCCAGTTCCTTGCCACATCCCGTCGACGGAGAACAGCATCTACAAGCTGTCGTCGCCCGAAGTCAGGTCCAGCGCGCCCCTCAACGAGACGGCTGACGTCGCCAATGGCGAGGTGGTAGAGTTCTCTTGCGAGCCTGGCTACAACGTGAAGGGCCCCAGTAACTTGAGGTGCTGGCATGGGGAATGGGCCATCACCAATACTCCGGAGTGCACTCCAGGTGAACAGACCCAGGGGACTTGGACAAGGGTGATTGGAAGTAAATCCCATCCGAGTACCCTTGCGAATTATTTTTTATTTTTTTTCGGAGGCCATTCGGGGTTGAAGTGAGGGTTTCATGTACCTAGGCGGGGCTCAGCTCAGAACGCGGCTGAGGTGCAGATATAAGTCATTAGTAAACATCATAATAGCGCTGAAATCTCGAATCTTTAACTTTTGTCTCAGATCCTCTAATCTCAACTATCCGACATGTTAGCTCAATCGGTAGCGTGTCAGTCTGCTGAGCTAAGGGTTTCGAGTTCGATTCCCGGATTTCATTGGTGTAATATGCGCTTGCCCTTTCACAGTGATGAATTAACGGTCGGGGACTGGATGTTGTGTCGGTCCTAGTCTTAAGTTAGATTATAAGGCATATGAAGCTAAGACAGGCCCAGCAAGCCGGTAGTTGAAAATATATAACTTGAATTAAAAAACCAACCCAGGATGGAAAAGTAATGGATGTAAAAAAATAATCCTCTAATCTCAAATATCCTTAAGTATTTGAGTATTCAAAGGTTTCATCCTTAGTTTTAAGATAAGGGTAAAATGTAGCCAGCGAGTATGACGGAGACTGTCCTGTGCCCTATCCCAGCCCCATGTGAGCTGCCGACCATCACGAACGGACAGTACCTGTCCGGGTACCGGGCGGGCCTCACCATCGCCAACGGCTCCTCCGTCACGTTCCAGTGCGACAGCGACTACAGCAAGTCCACGGCCCAGCCGATAGAGTGCATCCTAGGCGAGCTGAGGCCACGAGTCCCCGCGTGCAGACACCAGTCTTCCTCTCACGGCACGGCCACCGTCTCGCTCGCCGGTAAGTGGTGCACACCTGTCGGTCGAGATATCTCCACTCAAACTCGAGCACGAGAAAGAAAGACATTTAAAAAATATATTGATTAGCAACAATTTTTGTGTGGAACCCTAGCTCAGTCGATAGTGCGTTTACCTACTGAGTTAAGGGTCCAGGGTTTGAGTCCCAGCATTGGCGAAAAATGTATCATTGGTGAAATGTGGTTTTCTCCTTCCAGAGTGATGAATTAATCGGCGGGGGCTGGATGTTGTGTCCGAACTAGATTTAAGCTAGTTTATAAGTCTTATGCTGATATAATCATTCGGTTCTGAAAGTGTATGTTAAATTCTTCAAATAAAATATATGTTCCTTTTAAAAATAACCCTAGTGTTGGACTAGACTGCCGAAGACAAGGAGATCGGGGTTCAATTCTAGTCGGGTGAACTGAGGGTGGTCTTTCCTAAATGATTTTCCACTTTATCCACTCAAATGCGGGTGCGATTACTCTAGTTTATACCTTCCTAAAATCCCTAACCCATCAGTGTAATTAGTACATAGTCGTATAAACTGAACGGGTAGTAAGATGTGGTGTTAAAAAAAAGATGAACCCTACCCATTCTTCCCTGTTTTTGGGCACATTGAATGAAGGTTAAGTCAATTTAGTGTCTAGTTTAATAGTGAATGGCAGTTCGGGGCTCGATTCCTGGTCGGATGTACGAACTATGTTTTTTCCCTAAATTATTTCTCTCTCTCCCTTCATGCAAATGGGGAAAAATTTCTTTAAATTATAGATTCTCAATCCATCTTTACACTAACATAATCGAAATTTAGATAATTTGGATGACTAGCAAGACTTGGGGTAGATGCAATTGACCTGTTCGGGAATTCGAAACGCAATCTTCTCTCGTCATCGGCAAACGAGTCTAGATGAGTATGACATTTAGTCCACGTGCACACCGATACGGGTTTGACACCTCTACCCAGTGAAAGGGGGTAATAGTAGAGCGTGTACTTTGAGCACAAGAGAAAGGGGACATTTAGACCAACTTTCATAGGAAGGTACGTTTAGGAAACACAAGCATATTTTTTATGGTCAATATTTAACTATAATATTGGTGTTAATATAGACCCTATGGGTATTGACAGCTGTAGATCACATGACCGGATGTATGAATACCTAAAAGTGGAACTAGTACCGTGTTCTATCTCTCAGATAAAGCTCTTCCTGATAAAATTGGAGTGTAGGTTGTTGTTATATCAGATTATGAACAACTGTTTAGTTTACATAGCTGAGATCTTCCACACCCTGCAGTTAATATAAGGTAGGTTTGTAAGTAAGGAACATGGTAGTGATGCTCTTGGCCCCATCTGGTACAGGTGGCGGTGATCGTCTCGGCGAGTCTGACGGGGATTTCAAAGGCGGGAGCGACATCACCAAGGGCGGTGACATCTTTGTGATCGATTTCCCCGAGGGGTTCCGCCGAGCCTGTGGTCCCCCGGCCAGGGTGCAAGGTTCCCTGGTGTACAGGGACGGGGAACCCATCGGGGAGGGAGACCGCAGGTGGGTGAGCGCCCCTCCACAGCGCTCAGACAGACCGGGACACCTCAGGGACTTGTAAGGGCACATTGGTGGAACGCCGTCAAGTGTACCATTCGTTCTGTTCACTAACACGCCCCTCCTTCTCCTACCGCTTAACCCGTTACCCTGCAGAGAGTTTAGAAACTCGATGTGGCTAAACCAATACATTGGAGCAACGTTTTTCAACCTGTGTGCCGCGGGAGTTTAGGGGGAACTAAACAAAGTCAGTGGAAAAAAAATTAGGAATTAAAAATAAATCTATTTAAATCAATGATCAATAATTTTTATAAATAATACAATGATTATAACTAATACCAATTATTTTTAATGATAACATATCTCCTTGGACACTTTCAGCACTTTGTTCAGTGTTCCATGAGTTGAAATAAGGTTGAAAATCGTTGCATTGGACAGAGTCTCGATAGTTGGCGGTGGATGGGACCTACTTTACCCCGGGTTACCAAAAACTAAGACTATACGGAATAAAATGGGGAACATTAGCAGAGTAGGGTTGTGGGGAGTGAAATAACAGCTACCCCGCTGAGATTATATATATTTTCAAAGTAGTTTAATGAAATACGAAGGTAGCTAAGCTCCACCTAACATTGTTCGAATCTAGAGCTCAAACAATATTCTCAGCTGGCAAACGGAAAGTTATAGAATATAATTAATTATTATTAACTATTGAAGTACAAACTAGTGCCACCTGGTGACTTGACACAGGCGTATACTAGGGTTGATAGATTTGCGCATGCGCGAACAATAATTCCCAACAGCACACATCGTCATCCTCACCTGCTCCTTCGAACAGAAATACTGTAAAAGCTAGTCCTATATAGTTTAATTATTCTATTTTTAGACACCCAAAGCAGATAGATTAGGGGTCAATTCTTGGAGACCTCATTACTAACCGACCCCTTCTCACATGTCACAACATGCAACAATATGCCAAACCTTTGTTTTCTGTTGATTCGCTCCTATTTAACAGAACCTTGAATTTTCAAGACCCTTATATATTTCTCTATAAGATCTCACAAAACTTTGTATCTGACCCCATTCCCATAACAGTTTGCACTGATGATGAATTTAGGGGTTTTCCATTCCAAATTTAGGATCATCTACTTACCATTATCATTTATTTCGTATCGAGTTAGATTATAATTGTTTACTTGCATTGGTTGTCTAATGGTTTAATCTATACTGGCGGCCGGGGTTCAATCCTCGGTCCCGGCATAAATTTATCTGATTACCAAACCCTTCCTTCACCTCTGACAAGACATCTTGTCCTACCATTACACATTAGCGTAAGTGCGTATAACCCGAACGGGTAGTAAGACGCGGTGCTAATAATAATAATAATAATCTAATGGTTTAACGCGTCACCTTTGTGTAACTTTGGATTACCCCTAACAGGTTCGAATCCCTGTAGGGTTTACTGAGGGTGTATATTTCTAAATGGTTTACCAAGCTCTCTCCATGCAAATACCAGTACGTTTCCTCTAAAGTTCTACCTTCCTCACCCTTATGTCGTTAGCTTAATTAATTCATGCGTGATCCCTGAACGGCTACAAAAGTGTCGAAAAATAAATAAACTACCCAATGTGGTGTATACACGGTCAAAGGTGTCAGTCTAATGTTGTCTAGTTTTTAAGGTTGAGGTAGTTGGGGTTCGAAGCCCAGCTGGATGCACTGAGTTGTTTTCTTTCTACTAGTTTTTTTCAACCCTCCCTCCACACAAATGTAGTAGGCTTAAGTATATTTCTCTAAATTATTCCGTCCTCATCTAGAAAAAAAAATATAGGCACAGCCCAAAGGAGCACACACAAACACACATAAAATTGGAAATAATAAATGTTAGAACACAGAGAATATAAATCAAGTGTTGAGGTATAATAGTTGGATAGATCTGTTCGAATTTTAAATTATGCTAATCAATACATTAATATGACTATAATGAATGCGTTATTCCGACTTATTAATGCAACTAGCTTGTTCCCTCTAGTTTGAAAATATAATCATATAACGGTTGTTTGAATAAATAGACGGCACAACCTCTTGATATTTTAACATAAATACCAGAAGCGATGCCCATGATTGGTAGAGTTGTGTGGTTTTTCCTCTGAGTTACAGGTCTTGCATATGTAAACCCTTATCCTTTTGTGTGCGATAATTTTAAACATTAAATTATAACACATTCAGTTAACCTATGAGAGAAGATTTGCAGTTAAGTTAGTATAGATAAGTTATTTTCGAGGGATGAAAATTGATTGATGTGTTTGTGTAGTAATATTTTTTTTTTTTAAATATTCTTTGATTGAGTTTCTGTTCAAATTACATTATATTCATGATAAATATTCATGGTTAGAAAATTAAACTAAATGATAACTAAATACACATTTTGTTTATCTTGGCCCCCCCAAAAAAGTTTGTGGTTGTAAAAATTGGAAAATTTAACGGGCTTAGCTCGCTTTCACGGCCGTCCCACCTTAAGTAGAAATAAATTGTAAAACATTTATAACCTTAGTTTTATTTTATACCCTTAATATAATTGATATAGTTTTACTTTATCTTACTAAGAAACCAGTATACAAAATTAGTGTTTGTGAAATGAAGGAAAAAGCTGAAGGTGACAAACTAATAACGGGTGCACTACAGTTTTCCAGACGGTACAGAGGTGACCTTCAACTGCATAGCCAGCATCATGGGGGAGAAGACCACATGGAGGATCATTTGTGAGGACGGAAGTTGGGTTGGACGATCTCTCAACTGTGGTAGGTGCAAACACTGCACACCTCGTTATTTGTTCACCATTCTTTCATTTTAAAAGTTTATAGTGAAGAAATATGTGATACCAATTAATTTAATTACCAAACAGTTAATCATAGGCGTTTCTATGGCGGGGGTGGGGGGGGGGGGGGGGAGGCTGGTAGGCCATGGTCCTCCCTATTGTTGCTTCGAATATTGTTTTCAATGAAGCGCGCGTGCACACACGCACACACCCACACACACAAACGTAAGAAATAATTATTTGAAGGGAGAAGGATGAATTGAACTCGAATTACATTTTTTTAAACTCTAAATAATTTCAAGAAGTATCTAATTTAAAAAAAAATCCAAACGATGACGAAGATGAGAAAGGGAGCTTGATGAAATCCCTGCCACCCCTCCCCCCCCCCTTCTCCTAGTGGAAATGTCTAGGCACTCCAGTTCAGTTAATTCAAGAACGCACTTCATACTTGTGTTAAGCCAATTCCAAATTTAATTGATAGTTCTAAGCTATTTACTAGCTGCTATCTTCACACTTATTTTCTATTTCATTGTCTCCTTTGTCAGTTTCTTGATTTATCCCAACATTTCTTTCGTGCACACTCCTGTACCTTATACAATATCTCTCCAACTGTCCATCTTCTCAGCCTCACCGGGTACCTCTTGTATCTCTCTAAACCTATATTAATAGCTCCTTCATATCACATGTTCACTGTCCATTCGATTATACATATTATTCTCGACCCTCTCACTCGGTACCTTTCAGCCTCTTTATCCCGACTTGATTTCAACCCAAGCTTGACATCTGGTGCTACGAATGGAGAGTATTCAAACAGACAGAAGGATATTTTCCAAACTCTATAGACAACAATAGGCTGCCAGGGAGTTTGAAAAGTTTGGAGAAATTCCGACCCATCAGATTGTGTGTGCAGAAGGAGACGACCTACTGGACAGTGTCGCAGTACACCTGAGGAACAGCACCTGCATGTTCCGGAACACTGAGCCCAACGTGGTGTCCTTCTACAACGACCAGCAGATAACTGAGGAGGTGGTGGAGTTCCCTGCAGGATCCATCCTTGTAAGAGAACTACACATTTACTGTCATATAGGTCCTCTGGTTGTCTTTGTATTGTGTCTAATTTTGCGTTGTTTCTTACTACCCGTCCGAGAAATATATATATATATATATATATATATATTAACTATACTAATGTGTTATGGATAAGAAAGGTTGAATTGAGAGGAAGTGTACCCACATTTTCATGGAGAAGATGTGGAAAATCATTAAGGGAAATAACTCAGTGCATCTAACCGTGATTTGAACCTTGATCTCCTCATCACCAGCAGTCTAATCTATTGCGAGAGTGACGCCTTGGACCATGCAGCCAATTTTTCAGCTAATAATCCATGAGATTGGCTCTTATAGAATATTTATTGTTGATTATCGTGAGTTTGAGTTGTCCCTTGCCCCCATCAGGTGTCCCGCTGCGTGGATATCGGGAAGTACGCCATGATTGGCTCCAGCCGCAGGCGTTGTGTGGGAGGAGAGTGGGATGGACAGAAACCAGTGTGCTTCGGACTCAACCAGGAGAATGACTACGCAAGTATGTCTAGCTACCACTAGTGTTTCAATGAGCGCTGCTGTCAGAACACCTTAGGCCAGTCTGTAGCGTATCTTCCTACAGAGCTAGGGGCCCCATATTCGATTCCTGGCATGTCCGAAAAATTAATTACTTGTAATGAATAAACATCTGAGGGACTGGGTGGGTGTGGTGTCTGTTAAATACTTCAAATATATCAAATAATTTCTGGTACCGTAGTAAAGTTGTCAAAACCTGTAGGATTGTAGTCCTTGTGTTGAATGTTTTTAGTGGAGAAACCTCCCACCATACTGTTCAGGCACCAGTTAGGTCCTATCGCCCAGAGCAACGACGGCCGTCTTATTGTGTACCCGGGCACCATACTGCACATGGAGTGCCTTTGGATCCGAAGGTTCGGAGCCCCCAAGTGGGTCATCAGTCACAATTATAGGTAACATGATACACTTTTTTTTCCACACATATTTAATGGTTTATTAGCGTAATTAATACATAAGCGTATAGCCCAATCTGGTAGTAAGATATGGTGCTTAAAAAAAGTAGCACTATTATTTTCACTTAATGCAGTAGTATGTCGAGCCAGCAGTTTACCAGTTAAAATTGAAATATTTCAAATTCAGAAATAAACAATAAATTGGGCTCTTGTTGCTGAAGCAAATGAGTGCCCTGTCAGGGGAAGGTTTGATATTCCAGTGTCACATGATGGGAAAAAATACCTTCCAGATGGTTCTTCGTAAGAAAATCAAACTATACCATGAGAGGTAGCAAGTATACCTTACTTATTTCCACTGTGGTGCAGCTTACAAGGGTTGTTGTAGTTTTGTCTGACGGTTGTCGTTCCAGGAAATATCCCGAGGGTTGGACGACGGACCCCGGTAGGGACTCCCAACTGGAATACAGACTGAGTATCTACCACGCTAGCAGGGATGATTCCGGAGTGTTCACATGTGTCACACCTACTAGACACACACACGCCGTGGAGATTGTTGTTAAAGGTAAGACTGGGATATTGCAAATAAGTTATAGAATTATCTCCGGAAATAAGTCACTGTTCGGGGTACACACAAGCAAATGTTTTATTGGGGGACAAATACTGGCAAATGATGCGCCAATATTGTTAGTTGGTGAGCAATTAATAGAAAATAGCACATCAATATTGTTGGTTGGTGAGCAAATAATGAGGAATTGCACACCAATATTGTTGGTTGGTGAACAAATAATAGAGAATATCACACCAATATTGTTGGTTGGTGAACAAATAATAGAGAATAGCACACCAATATTGTTGGTTGGTGAACAAATAATAGAGAATATCACAACAATTTTGTTAGTTGGTGAACAAATAATAGAGAATAGCACACCAATATTGTTGGTTGGTGAACAAATAATAGAGAATATCACAACAATATTGTTAGTTGGTGGACAAATAATAGAGAATATCACAACAATATTGTTAGTTAGCGACCAAAATAATGGAGGATTGCACACCGCTATTGTTACCTAAATTATGTAGGTAATATAGCTCCAATCAGGTGTCGTATAGTGGTGGGGTTTATTTAGACTTATTAAAAAAAACAGTGGAATTGAGACCCATCAAATCGTTTTACCATATTTAAAAATAATACAACGGAATTAAAAAAAAAGTTATTTTAAGATAAAAAACTACGCAATTGATCCCAATTTCACTATTTCCAACTGAAGAATGCAGAAAAGAGCCGATTAAGCGAGAGATTAGACACACCATCTTACCCAAACCAGAAAATGTATTTAGGGTGGTTTACTGCATTCTTCACTTGGCAACACCAAAGTTGAGATAGTTTAATAGTTTTCCACATTTTTTTTTTTCCTTCTAAATTTTGAAGTATTTCATTTTCAATTACGAGAAAACTGTTTCATTGGTCTCAATTCCACTGTTTTAAAAGTAGAATACATAAAATTATACCACAGAGCAACACACGGTTTGAGCTGTATTTCCTACCTAAGTTAGATGTTATCTGGGGAGGGGGGATAAAGGCCATAAAATAATATTGGTTCCAATATTATATATATATTTGTCACAGCTGTTCACTGTCCCATGCTCCCACCACGTCGCGGCCTTAACCTCAATACGATGAACACCAAAATGAACACCAAAGTGTTGCTGTCGTGCGCTAATGGCAACTCGCTGATTGGCGCTTCCGAGATCATGTGCCTTCCCTCGGGTAACTGGAGCGCACCTATACCCATCTGCGAGAGTGAGTTTGAAGAACAGAATCTTGAAAATACAATATTGTCAAGGGGGGGAACCCGCAATATCTTACTGTTGGTGGAAATACATGTGTTTAACCATGAAGCATGCACCCTGGTGGCTATTATTACCTTTTGTCTTGGTTCAACGATTATTTCACTGCTCTTACTTTCTCTCAGCGGGGAAGGGAAGTGAGGGGAGGTGTTCTAGTGGCATTTCTCTTCTGTCCGATAGGACTACCCTAACCTACCCTACCTAGCGATATCTCCCTCTCAGCAGGGTAGCTCTGTAGGTATTTATATTCTGTCTGATGAGACTACCCTAACCTACCCTACCTAGCGATATCTCCCTCTCAGCAGGGTAGCTCTGTAGGTATTTATATTCTGTCTGATGTGACTACCCTAACCTACCCTACCTAGCGATATCTCCCTCTCAGCAGGGTAGCTCTGTAGGTATTTATATTCTGTCTGATGTGACTACCCTAACCTACCCTACCTAGCGATATCTCCCTCTCAGCAGGGTAGCTCTGTAGGTATTTATATTCTGTCTGATGTGACTACCCTAACCTACCCTACCTAGCGATATCTCCCTCTCAGCAGGGTAGCTCTGTAGGTATTTATATTCTGTCTGATGTGACTACCCTAACCTACCCTACCTAGCGATATCTCCCTCTCAGCAGGGTAGCTCTGTAGGTATTTATATTCTGTCTGATGTGACTACCCTAACCTACCCTACCTAGCGATATCTCCCTCTCAGCAGGGTAGCTCTGTAGGTATTTATATTCTGTCTGATGTGACTACCCTAACCTACCCTACCTAGCGATATCTCCCTCTCAGCAGGGTAGCTCTGTAGGTATTTATATTCTGTCTGATGTGACTACCCTAAACTACCCTACCTAGCGATATCTCCCTCTCAGCAGGGTAGCTCTGTAGGTATTTATATTCTGTCTGATGAGACTACCCTAACCTACCCTACCTAGCGATATCTCCCTCTCAGCAGGGTAGCTCTGTAGGTATTTATATTCTGTCTGATGTGACTACCCTAACCTACCCTACCTAGCGATATCTCCCTCTCAGCAGGGTAGCTCTGTAGGTATTTATATTCTGTCTGATGTGACTACCCTAACCTACCCTACCTAGCGATATCTCCCTCTCAGCAGGGTAGCTCTGTAGGTATTTATATTCTGTCTGATGTGACTACCCTAACCTACCCTACCTAGCGATATCTCCCTCTCAGCAGGGTAGCTCTGTAGGTATTTATATTCTGTCTGATGTGACTACCCTAACCTACCCTACCTAGCGATATCTCCCTCTCAGCAGGGTAGCTCTGTAGGTATTTATATTCTGTCTGATGTGACTACCCTAACCTACCCTACCTAGCGATATCTCCCTCTCAGCAGGGTAGCTCTGTAGGTATTTATATTCTGTCTGATGTGACTACCCTAACCTACCCTACCTAGCGATATCTCCCTCTCAGCAGGGTAGCTCTGTAGGTATTTATATTCTGTCTGATGTGACTACCCTAACCTACCCTACCTAGCGATATCTCCCTCTCAGCAGGGTAGCTCTGTAGGTATTTATATTCTGTCTGATGTGACTACCCTAACCTACCCTACCTAGCGATATCTCCCTCTCAGCAGGGTAGCTCTGTAGGTATTTATATTCTGTCTGATGTGACTACCCTAACCTACCCTACCTAGCGATATCTCCCTCTCAGCAGGGTAGCTCTGTAGGTATTTATATTCTGTCTGATGTGACTACCCTAACCTACCCTACCTAGCGATATCTCCCTCTCAGCAGGGTAGCTCTGTAGGTATTTATATTCTGTCTGATGTGACTACCCTAACCTACCCTACCTAGCGATATCTCCCTCTCAGCAGGGTAGCTCTGTAGGTATTTATATTCTGTCTGATGTGACTACCCTAACCTACCCTACCTAGCGATATCTCCCTCTCAGCAGGGTAGCTCTGTAGGTATTTATATTCTGTCTGATGTGACTACCCTAACCTACCCTACCTAGCGATATCTCCCTCTCAGCAGGGTAGCTCTGTAGGTATTTATATTCTGTCTGATGTGACTACCCTAACCTACCCTACCTAGCGATATCTCCCTCTCAGCAGGGTAGCTCTGTAGGTATTTATATTCTGTCTGATGTGACTACCCTAACCTACCCTACCTAGCGATATCTCCCTCTCAGCAGGGTAGCTCTGTAGGTATTTATATTCTGTCTGATGTGACTACCCTAACCTACCCTACCTAGCGATATCTCCCTCTCAGCAGGGTAGCTCTGTAGGTATTTATATTCTGTCTGATGTGACTACCCTAACCTACCCTACCTAGCGATATCTCCCTCTCAGCAGGGTAGCTCTGTAGGTATTTATATTCTGTCTGATGTGACTACCCTAACCTACCCTACCTAGCGATATCTCCCTCTCAGCAGGGTAGCTCTGTAGGTATTTATATTCTGTCTGATGTGACTACCCTAACCTACCCTACCTAGCGATATCTCCCTCTCAGCAGGGTAGCTCTGTAGGTATTTATATTCTGTCTGATGTGACTACCCTAACCTACCCTACCTAGCGATATCTCCCTCTCAGCAGGGTAGCTCTGTAGGTATTTATATTCTGTCTGATGTGACTACCCTAACCTACCCTACCTAGCGATATCTCCCTCTCAGCAGGGTAGCTCTGTAGGTATTTATATTCTGTCTGATGTGACTACCCTAACCTACCCTACCTAGCGATATCTCCCTCTCAGCAGGGTAGCTCTGTAGGTATTTATATTCTGTCTGATGTGACTACCCTAACCTACCCTACCTAGCGATATCTCCCTCTCAGCAGGGTAGCTCTGTAGGTATTTATATTCTGTCTGATGTGACTACCCTAACCTACCCTACCTAGCGATATCTCCCTCTCAGCAGGGTAGCTCTGTAGGTATTTATATTCTGTCTGATGTGACTACCCTAACCTACCCTACCTAGCGATATCTCCCTCTCAGCAGGGTAGCTCTGTAGGTATTTATATTCTGTCTGATGTGACTACCCTAACCTACCCTACCTAGCGATATCTCCCTCTCAGCAGGGTAGCTCTGTAGGTATTTATATTCTGTCTGATGTGACTACCCTAACCTACCCTACCTAGCGATATCTCCCTCTCAGCAGGGTAGCTCTGTAGGTATTTATATTCTGTCTGATGTGACTACCCTAACCTACCCTACCTAGCGATATCTTCCTCTCAGCAGGGTAGCTCTGTAGGTATTTATATTCTGTCTGATGTGACTACCCTAAACTACCCTACCTAGCGATATCTCCCTCTCAACAGGGTAGCTCTGTAGGTATTTATATTCTGTCTGATGAGACTACCCTAACCTACCTAGCGATATCTCCCTCTCAGCAGGGTAGCTCTGTAGGTATTTATATTCTGTCTGATGTGACTACCCTAACCTACCCTACCTAGCGATATCTTCCTCTCAGCAGGGTAGCTCTGTAGGTATTTATATTCTGTCTGATGTGACTACCCTAAACTACCCTACCTAGCGATATCTCCCTCTCAACAGGGTAGCTCTGTAGGTATTTATATTCTGTCTGATGAGACTACCCTAACCTACCTAGCGATATCTCCCTCTCAGCAGGGTAGCTCTGTAGGTATTTATATTCTGTCTGATGTGACTACCCTAACCTACCCTACCTAGCGATATCTTCCTCTCAGCAGGGTAGCTCTGTAGGTATTTATATTCTGTCTGATGTGACTACCCTAAACTACCCTACCTAGCGATATCTCCCTCTCAACAGGGTAGCTCTGTAGGTATTTATATTCTGTCTGATGAGACTACCCTAACCTACCTAGCGATATCTCCCTCTCAGCAGGGTAGCTCTGTAGGTATTTATATTCTGTCTGATGTGACTACCCTAACCTACCCTACCTAGCGATATCTTCCTCTCAGCAGGGTAGCTCTGTAGGTATTTATATTCTGTCTGATGTGACTACCCTAAACTACCCTACCTAGCGATATCTCCCTCTCAACAGGGTAGCTCTGTAGGTATTTATATTCTGTCTGATGAGACTACCCTAACCTACCTAGCGATATCTCCCTCTCAGCAGGGTAGCTCTGTAGGTATTTATATTCTGTCTGATGTGACTACCCTAACCTACCCTACCTAGCGATATCTTCCTCTCAGCAGGGTAGCTCTGTAGGTATTTATATTCTGTCTGATGTGACTACCCTAAACTACCCTACCTAGCGATATCTCCCTCTCAACAGGGTAGCTCTGTAGGTATTTATATTCTGTCTGATGAGACTACCCTAACCTACCTAGCGATATCTCCCTCTCAGCAGGGTAGCTCTGTAGGTATTTATATTCTGTCTAATGGGACTCTACTCTTCTTTACTTTTATAATAAAACTATCATAAGAAATATTGAGTGTGAGATGTTGGTGCTGATATAATCAGCTAGAACCATTGGTGTTAAAAGGTTTTTGTCAGGGATGGACATCAAACATCATTATTTTCAAAACATCGATTTTGAAGGCTCAATGTTTTTGCCATCAATGAATGTTGGCCGGTGATTTTCAACATTATATATTTTGTAATGATACCCAAGGCACTGATATATATATATATATAACGTTTTAAAGTTATGAATTACTATGTTTATTTCACAAGTACCTAGTTTTTCTATAATGTGTGTTTAAGTATTTTACTAATACTGTTTGTTTAGATTAAAAAATAATAAATAATAGAACACATAGATAGGAACAAATAAAAGGTATGACAAAAAGGACAAAATAGGAAAAGGACATGGATGCGATTGATATTGAAGTTTTTAATTAATTTTATATTCAATGTTTTGAAAAAAACAAATCATCAATATTTTTCATTTAATATCCACCTTGTAGTTGTTGCAGACTCGCGAATGTGGGTAGTAAATAGTTTAATTTCAAATTGAATTATAAATCTCACAATTTTTCTGTGAGACTTCTCACAGATGAGACTTACGTGTTCAGGTATTGAGTGTGCGGATCTGATCAACCTCACTGATGCGTACTTGCGAGTGTCGATATTGAGTCGGGAAGTTGGAGGTCGTTCAGTGTTTAGTTGCACCCAAGGATACGGTTTGAGGGGTCCACACGAAGCTATCTGTCTCAGCAGTGGTGACTGGGCCTCGCCTCTACCTACTTGTCAAGGTGTGTTGCACAGTTACAAACTTTATTATAAAAGAAGCACCAACGCACAAAGCTTATAGCTATATTGTGTTAGTGAGAAATATTACCAAGCATCTACCAGCGTTATAATAAGATAAAAGACCCAATGATTACCAGTTTAATGAGGCAAAAAATAACCCAACGCCTATTAGTGTTATTTTATTTAGCACCGCGTCTTACTACCCGTTCAGGTTATATGCTTTAAGTTACTAATTACTCTAATGGATTAGGAATTGTGAAGGTTGAATTAGAGGAAGTGAACCCGCATTTGCGTGGAGGGAGAGTGGAAAACCGTCTAGGAAAAACCACCCCCAGTTCACCCGACCGAGATTCGAACCTCTATCTCCCTGTCCTCAGCAGTCGAGCTCAACACGACAAGCCCGTTAGCCAACTACGCCACCTAGGCGGGTACCTATTAGTGTTATTAAGTAAAAAAACTGAAAACCTATTGGTGTTATGAGGTAACTATTCCAATGCCTACCGGTGTTATTTGGTAACTATTCCAATGCCTACTAATGTTGCTAGGCAAAAAACCAGCGCCTATCAATATTATTGTGAGGTAAATAACCCAACGCCTACAGGTGCTAAAATGAATAGTAAGAAGATTCCTAAATGCCCTTAAATAAAAATTACCCCATATTAAAATTAAAATACGATTAAAAACATTGCTTATTCTAATTAATATCCACAACTGAATTTATTGCTGATACGACACAAACACATCAAGTGGGCAGGAAAAGATATATAAATCTGATGCTCCTATTTTACCTAAGCGGCATTGCAAAGATCTTACAGAGACTTTATTGACACAATAATTTTCGTTTCAAACAATTTGCAAAAAATTTTGTATTTCTAGAAGGAAAACATCTTTTCATTTTATGAAGTAATTGTATAATATTATTAAGAAGGTACAGGAAAGGTGGATAGAAACATGTAAAAGGAACAAACACAATATGGCTTTTAGAATTAAAACTGTGCTCTCCTTTTTATTGTAAAATCCATATTCGATTCATTCCTTTTATATGTTTCTATCAACCTTTCTTGTACCTTTTTCAAAAGTAATACAACAAATAATATAATAATGTGTACTGTTGTAATCTAGCAAAACAAAATATTTAGTCAAAAAAGGTACACTTTTGATAATACAGTATTATTACCAATTATTGTTTATTTATTCATAATATCTAAATAATGGGAATAATTTTAAAAAAAGATCATAGAATTGACCTAAAAGTGCAAAAGAACAACCTATAATCTAAAAAACCAAAAGCTTCCATTTAAAATGACTTCTTATGTCACTCACTATACTATGGTACATCATCCAGAGCCTAAACTATTTTACTCGAGTTTTGAATGTGCTTTAAGCCGTTGATTAAACATGTTTTCGTCATCAGAGGTGCAGTGCGACACCCCCGGAACGCCCGACAACGGTTATATCCAAGGGAATGGGCCATACAAGGCCGGGGATGTTATTCAGTTCAACTGCAACCCAGAGTTTATGATGGAGGGACAGCCTATTATTGCGTGCCAGGAGAACGGACGCTGGTCCGGTACTGTACCCAAGTGTGAGTAGTGGTTCAATTGTCAATCCCATCAAGTAGCTCATCGATATCATTATTTAAGATATGTTACACCCCTGTGTAGTCATTTATTTTACTCCCTGGCCCGCCCTCAAACACAAACATCACAGCATTGACTAGCAGATATATGGTTGTGAAAATTTAAACAAAATGCCTATTAGTTTTCAATTTGGTTGAAAACTTGAAACATGATTGAATAAACCATAAAAACGTTTTATATAGCACACTAAATGTTATAAATGTCTACTAAACCCTAAATGTGGTAGTTACCAAAACAATTTTGATATATTCATAAATCAAGTAATGTTATTTATAGCTGTCATTTTTGAGCTACATTTAAGTTTGCTTTAGTTGTCTTATTTCAACTTCATCCACCAAACTTTGCCGCCCTGTGTAGTAGAACATGTCGCATGTGCCTAATTACAAGCCTGAATTGATTGACACTATTTCTCTTGGCTTGTTATTATTTCCTAACACCGAAAAAATATTTATTGAGTATTCTATGAACTAGATTAACAATATGAATAGATTTTCTTACTATTTTTTTTTCTTCTAATTTAACCATTAAAATATACACACGTTAGTTTTAGTAGGTTTCGGTATTGTCTTGGTTATTTTTTATTTTGTTTTTAACTCGTAACAATATTACTATATATCTATACATCATCATATATGTTATAAAAGTAACTTCAGTAAAGTAAATGTACTAAATATTATCTTGGTACAAACATTAGTTCATGTTGTATTGGTCCCCTTGTTCCTTTTTACTCTACCCTTGAAACAACCTTTAAATAGCTTCTAGAGTTTGCCAATGTTCAACATACCCTCCCCTTTTACCCCTCTTC
>CABEEJ010002257.1:27669-74186 GCA_901482245.1 Timema douglasi | reverse complement strand
CCCCCCCCCCCCGTCACCCAAGGGCCCCGGAACTTTTTTTTAACAATAGAGAGGGGGTGGGAATTATGTTATGTGCATGCTAAGTTGGGTTGAGCCAAAAAAATCTATGTGAAGATATCTTAGCACTACTAGAGCTGAACCACTGTTTGTATATGTGGTATGTTATAAAATCTTGTATATAAGTTGTATATAATTTGAAAAGTTAAAACAAAGTAAAAAAAAATTCTCAGTTCTAGCCTTAAAAAAGTTATATTTAGTAACCAATAAGATTCAAATCACATTAACGTAATAATTGTAATCATTATATCAGTCTTTATTGCTCGTGTTTAATTGATTGTTTCAATACATAACTGTAATTTGATTGTGTATCGAAACATCGGAACTTGTTTGAACTAAAGGTTTGCTTATTAATAGGCTACACTTATTTTCTTTTCTGCTACATAACTAAATATATTAGTGACTGGTTTTGACTTATATCTGTATATTAAGACATGTCAATATAAGATGAGACTAATCAAGTTTTTTCATTGTTACTGATCGCGAGAATTATGATTAAATCATATCAAAATATTTCCTAAAACTTGTTTACTCCCACCCCTCCTAAGCGGATCAGGGGGTTATGTACCCATGCCCCCCCTCCCCTAGTTCCAGCACCAAAGACTTCTTACCCCACTACTTCAGAATTCTACACACGCATTATGTGCCAATTCAGGTGTCTAAACAAATTCTTAGTTTTATGGTGAGTTTATTAAGTAATAAATAATCCAACACCTTAGCTCAGTCAGTAGCGTGTTTGTCTTCTGAGCTAAGCGTCCCGAGTTTGATTCCCGGCAGAGCAGAAAAATTTATCATTGATGAAACGTGGGTTTACTCTTTCACAATGATAAATTAATGGCCAGGGACTGGATGTTGTACCTTTCCTAGTCTTAAGTTAGTTTTATAAGGCATATGATGCTATACAACAGGCCTAGCAAGTCAGTAATGGAAAATATATGACTTGAATAAAAAACTGACCCAGGCCGCAAGCAGAAACAATAATGGATGTAAAGTAAGTAATACAGTACATAGATAAAATCATAAATTAACTCTACTTAACTATCAGAATAATTTCTCTCATTTACTTTTGTCTTTGTATCACAACCAAATCTTGGTTATCATAAAGTTTGGCTTCTTTATTTATAGTTGAAATGTTACCAGAAATAGTTATTTAAACATCTGTCTCACAAATGTATTTAGTCACTTTGACAAGTGAATTGTACTTTAAATCACTTTCCAATGACGTGACTTAAGGCCAGTTTTCATTGGAACTTTATCAAAAAGCTTGAAAAGTTAATAGATCTATTTTAACATACCCTTAGTTTCTATCACTCTAAAATAATACTAATAATATAGTGAAATGTTATTATTGTCGACAGCAAAAAATATATTTATATTTTCTAAAAAGCCCTTTCTTAGAAAATTAGATAGTGAAAGCAGAAGGATTTTAAACAGTTTAACGGTATTTAAATGTCAGGAAAGGGCTAATATACAGTTAATGAACTGTACTAATGAAGCATTTGTTTAGTAACCAACCCCCTTCTGACATATCCCTGAAGGTGTCCAAGCCTGCTCCTACCCCGGCACTACCATCAGCGGCCGGATGTCTGCAGTCAAGTTCTACTACAAGATTGGTGAGACCATCACCTTCACATGTGACGAAGGCCTAGGACTCAAGGGGGCCCCGATGCTGCGGTGCCTGCGTAACGGAAAATGGTCCAACGCCATCCCTACCTGTGTGCCGATACCTACAAGCAGCCCGATTATCCTGGCCAGATAATAGGGCAAGAGGGGTGGGTGGGGATGGGAGACCAAGTTACACCACTAGTGGGGTGAGGTGAGGACAACAAGAAATGTTCACAATTTTAAATTTAGTCAAGGTAGAAATTAACAAGCTATAGTCATTAGTGGTTTATAGGGTGCCATTGAAGGTAGCTCATTAACTAATACCCAACATTTTAATTTGTTAAACAATGATCTCACATTTTTATGGATGCAATATTATAATAAAAGATCAAATACTTGTTAACACAGTTTTTTCTGCAAAAATATAGGTAGCTTTTTTTTGTGTGTGTGGTTTTATATCAAATGATACGGTTTTTGATCATATTTAACTCGATACATTATGTTATGGATAAAATGCCTAATTTTTAATTGTGAATTACTTGGAATGAATTAATGAACGTATTATTTGTTTGTTGAAAAAGGGATTATGCAATAAATCTGATTTTTAATTATGATTTATAAATATCATCATTTGTTAGTGCTTCAACAAAAATAGCTATGGAACCCTAAAACTGCCAATGACTACAGCAAATAATACATTTCTGATTGAAACATTTGTTTATCAGAATGTCCCATTGATAGCTTACCCAAACTAAAATAACAATTAAATTGATCATAGAGGATAAGTTATACCGGTGTTCCGCAAACGATGTGCTGCGGCCCACTGGTGTATCATGGTTGGGGATTTGGTGTGCCATGCGGTCACAGCCCAGAGCACCAGACATTGCTGTTCAATAATAACTCATATGAAGTTGGTATGGGTGGCAGCCTTGCGTTGTCCCCATTTCTTACCAACCTGTACTTACTAATATTTTTAATACATATGATGGAATCAAAAGATATAGCGCGATGCTAGAGTTATGGATTACCCAAATTACTACGGGTTTGAATTAAATGTTTCCAAATGTTAAAGAAGCGGGCACATGAGGACGTCAACCTGTAACCGTTGGACTGGGTCTGTAATCCATTTTATACTGCTGTGGTGCATACCAAAAACAAAAGGGTGCCACACAAATTTTAGGTTTGTTAAGTGTTTTGTGAATTTAACATATTTGTGGGAACTGTGTTATTTGGTTAATTTTTATGAATATCACTAGAGAAACATTTTTCTTTTAGAATTATTATGTTTGAAGTTTATACTGTAGTAACTAGTTCAGAAGTAATATTGCAACAATAGTTGTACCTATATCTATAGTCTGCCGAGTCTAGAGTATACTTGTGGCTATTTAAACAAGTGTAGCGTAAGACTACATAGCTATAGTGAACAAATAATACCACTTTAACTTTTAAAAGCATCAGATTAAATTAAGTACAAGTGCGTCGACTCGTTTATAGAAAACAAAACAGGAATAAGTGAACTTAGTTTCCAAAGATATTTTATATGTAGTATTTGCTCCTTGGCCTAAAGCTTAAAAATAAGCTAGACCGGTACAGTCGGAAATGGTGTGCCTATAAGCTATTCCTCTCGTTACTTAAGCTGAGCTTAAAAAGGACATACAGGCTAAGTCAATAATGCTTATTTTACCCCTAACACCAATTCAGAAACTTAATTTATAATTAGTAATATTACAAATAAATGAGTCTTACAATAATGCTTTTGAGGACTTTTGGCATGAATAGTAATATTACGATCTTTGCAATTTAAAATATAACTAAAATGACTGTAATAATATTATATTGTGTAGTTTTACTTGATAGATATGATTTAATATTAGTTGTGTAACTTGGTCTCTTAGTGTATTCAATTGAAATTTGTTATCAATAAAATAATAAGACAAAAGACAAGCCCTTAATCACCATTAACTTGAACATACTATACCTACCATAGTATTCTGTATGCCAAGTGTGAAATTAATAAGGATACATTCATTGTGCCAAATATTAGCTGACTTTTATTTGTAGATTAGGTCAAGCAAGTTGTATTTTTATGAAGTTTTTTTTACATTAAAATAGATTTTTATAAGTAATTAATTGTTTATGTTTAGATAAATGTAACTAATTTACTTAATTTGAAAAACATATATATGATTCAAACTAAATTAGGTTTCTAATAAACTAAGTACGTGAAGTATTTATTTTCAGAGTATATTTTTAAATTAAATATTCATATTTTGAGAAAACAAAAATTGTGAGGCTGTTTAAATTAATGAGCTGTGTATATTATGATTATCAAAGGATACATCATATCAAAAAGTATTAATTTTATGTTAATGGACAACGTTGATAGAAAATCTAAAATATAAATAGTGTTACATGTTTTCAACAGTAGTAGGAAAGTTAATTAATCTATTATAATAATAGTTGAATTTCCAAATTGTTCTTTGACACATCATTAGCATTAAAAAAATACTTTTAATATACTTGGAATAATTTTTAAACCTATGCTCCTTTAAACATTAGAGTTAGAAAATGAAATTATACCAAGTTAATAGATAAACTATGCAGAAAGAATTTCAAAACTTTTCCTTCTCTTAAAACTTCATTTAAGCTGTATATCTATTTATTTTCAGAAATTTGAGTTAAAGTTTAGTGTAAAAAAGTGTAGTTCGTTCATATGCCTAAATATAAACTTTGATATTTCATAAAAAGTAATGATTACTATATTAAAGTGTGATACTTAAAAAATAATTGGGGCTGGCCCTGTATTGTAAATGAAACTGTATATAATATGTATTCAGTTATTTAAATTTCAACTGATGTTTGGAAATAAAACTACTAATTACTATGGGAAATGTTCACATTTATGTGTGGTAAAATAAATTTTAAAAGGTTTATGTTTTAATGTCAACTATAATGTGATCTTATACAATTTGTGTCAAACTCCTTTTAGAGAAAAAAACAACAACTCCAACGTTTGATAGCAATAAAAATTATTACTGGTATTTCAAAATAAACTAATAAACATTTTCAAGTTTTTTTAAAAATATAAAATAACTTAGAACAAAACCCAAATATTAAAACTTATATAAAGGTGTAGAAGGTAACAGAATAATTTTGGGTTTTGTTCTACTTAGAGCCATAAATATATCTAATCTCTATACTCAAGAGTGTATTCCTATTTTTAATTTCAATTCAATTTTTCTTTTGTTAAGTCTACTTCAAACAATAGTTGAAGTAATGTTTTAAAATATGTATGTGTATTTGCAATATCAATGTTTTTATGGTAATTATATCAATGTAAAAATTAATTCAGAAAAAAGAATATTTACCTTCTTGTGTGAAAACAAGTTCTAAAATATTAAGCAAAATATTTGCTTCTTTTTGTTGGTGAATGTTTTAAATTTAGATTATCATTTTTTATTTTATTCGTAACAAATTTGTCTTCCAAAATAACTGGTGTCAAGTTAAGAAAGATAAGTTACAATTTATTTTAGGGATGTGCAAGAACTATTTTTTTAATTTGAGACGAGAATATAAAAAAGTATCGAGACATGAGAACAGGACGAGTAAACATCCTTTGAAAGTAAAAAAAATTAAATTATGTTTATTAAAGTAAATATATAGTTTATTCAAACACTAGGGATTTAACTCATACACATTTTAAATACAATTAATGGTGACCTGGTGGTCTAGGGGTCTGTGCTGGCGGCCGGGGTTCAATCCTCGGTCCCGGCATAGATTTATCTGATTACCAATCCCTTCCTTCACCTCTGACAAGACATCTTCGGATTCCACGTTAAACTGTAGGTCCTCCGTTTCATCTCACAATCACCCTACCATTACACATTAGCATAAGTGCGTATAACCCGAATGGGTAGTAAGACGCGGTGCTAATAATAAATACAATTAATAAAATAGTGATAGATAGTTACAATGAAAACCATTTATAATTTAATTTCGTAGTGTAACAGCTTATATTGCCAAAGTTTGATATTAAAAATCAATATTTATAACAAAAACATTTATTAATGAAGGATTTGTTTTGGGGGGAGGGATGTGTGCTATTTTTAGGTCATTACAGTATTATTGGAAATTATAAATTTCTGATTTGTTTTTTAATTTCTTAGGGACATTATTTACCTTTTTAATTTCTCGAATTTTCGAGATTCATTTTTTAACTTTCGAGAAGAGATCGAGATTTTTTTTATTGAATTTTCAAGATATTTTCAAGTCTCGCACATCCTTAATTTATTTTACAGGTTGCATTCAATAAATTAAAGAAACATATCAATTTAGCCTCGAGAACTTCATCACAGATATATTTTCTCTGATTGGGTGAGCTAAGAAGGGGCGAAGCTAAAGAGGGCTCAATTTTTTTTTTTTAGCATCACGCCTTGCTTCGTATTTAGGTTAGGTTATACACTTATGTACTAATTATGCTGATGGTTTTAGGTGTGAGAAAGGTTATATGTTTTGGAATTGAACTGGGATTTGCATAAAGGGAGAGTGGATTTTTTTTTTAGAACAAGATTCTAAACTCGATCTCCCCCAACATCATCATCCAACACGAGAGTAGTGCGTTAAACCATGCGGTCAGCGAAGCAGGTTTCAACTTTGTTATTTCCCATCTTCCATTATTATAAATGCTGCTTAAGATATTTAAAATTCACCCTCATCATTGTTAGCTTAGTTTGAATAGTTTAATCTGCCGAGAAGAAGAACAGGTATTAAAATGAATGAGCCAATATAAACAGCACACGAGGTGTGAGGAGTGATGATCATGTTGTTGCATCCGATAAATTCACGCGTTTTCGTTGCTTTGTGTGCAGGTGTATTGTCGTTTCAGAGCATTCAAATGCCCGCACGCTACAGTTCTGGTATTTTCCACCGAACGTCCTCCCTAAGACGCCTCAGAACATTACAGTAGAACTCAGAGTTGACAGTCTGACCTTCGGGAACGAATTCATGGTGCACAATCCCGAGAATATTGAAGAAAACGATGAGCATGCAATTGGTTGCACTCCTGACCTGCCTCGCCTTCTTCAGTCTTGGAGATCTGGGGCTCTTCCACTGCGAAGACTGTTGTTTGGTCTCCGGGTCGTAACCCTAGATCCAACTCTCTTCCCCTGTGATGCTCATTGACATTAAGGTTGGGTCATCCAGAGCATGTTGACGGAGTTCCTGACAGATGAGGGTCAGAAACCTGGTATGAACTTAGCTGCAACGGGGTGAATGTTAAAAACGGACGTGAGGATTGTCTGCACTGACACATTGACACATTGACGATGTCAGAAATGTCTTTAATGCTCATCCGGCGAACCTCGCGCACAAGTTGCCTCTGTTCACAATTTCTGGGCTTGTGCTCGTGGAAGGTTGTTGCCCTGAACGTCTTTCAGTGACGTTCTGCCGCTACTGAAGCGCTAGTACCATTCAAAATACACCGGATGGCTCAGAGCTTCTTTGCCATAAGCCTACTGCAGCATTTTAAAGGTCTCTGTTCCAGATTTTCCTAGTAAGACGCAGAATTTGATGTTTGCGGTCCATGATGAACTCGCAGATGGACCTGTGCACGTCATCAAATAAGCGTGTGTAACACACCCACAGGTCAACCCACAGAATGATGCCACTTGTTGTACTGACAAATGAAGGTCACAACTCGCCAAACCAGCGTGCACATCTTCATGCTGCACTCTGTTTTCATTTTACAAAACCAGTCTTTAAACTTTTTGCTACTCCCTCGTAAACTATTTATTTTTTGCACTGTGCCTTACTACTCATCCGGACTATCCACATTTAATTATGTGAATGGGGTAGATATAAGGAGGTAAAATTTAGATAAAATGAACCCACATTTATGTAGGTGTGTTGGAAACCATTTAGGAAAAACTATCCTCGGTACGCCTTGCCAGGATATGAGCCCTGACCTAATTGTCAATGGAGACCCAGTCTATTAGGAGAGTGATGCGTTAAACCAGCGGACGGTAGCCAACGGAGCCCTATACTACCTGCGGTTTTGAATAGTTTGACAATCGCGTAATTATTACCAATGCAAGACATATTCTATTGGCTTGAGATACCTGGTCACACCACCTTAGCTCAGTCGGTAGCGTGTCTGTCTACTGAGTCAAGGGTGCCAGGTTTGATTTCCGGTATGGCTGAAAATGTATAACTTGTGAAATGTGGGTTTACCCTTTCACGGTGATAAATTAATGGCCGAGGACTGTATGATATTCTTGTTCTAGTCTTAAGTTATATTATAAGGCATATGAAGCTAGGGCAGGCCTGACAAGCTGGTAATTGAAAATATATGGCTTTAATAAAATACTCAGCCGGACCACAGGCCATAATGGGTGTAAAAAACATACCTGGTGGCCATAACCTTAAAAGGCCTGTTATGAGGGTAACCCAACGTTCTTATTTTGGAACCAAAATTGGCCACCCCGATACAGTAGTCTCGTATTATGGTCACCATAAACATACAGCAAGACTTTGCGACTGGCGTCCTGATCACATTGACCAAGTCACCTATATGACTATGCCCTAATGGTGTTTCTAAGTAATACTGTGCAAAGTCGGCCACTAGAATTAAATTGTGTTTTTCTCAGCTCATATTTAGATTCTGGCAGTGGACTAATATTCTCATCTCAAACATTGATTAGAATTAGACACATCTACTAAAATATGAGCTCTAACTAATTTGAATGCATCACGAATTCAAAACAATATTTAATAGTCTAAAACTAACCTGCTTTGATGGCCGCATGGTCTAAGGCGTCACTCTCATGTTGGACATCTTGCTGATGACAGGGAGAGCGGGGTTTGAATCTCGGTCAAGTGAACTTAGGGAGGTTTTCCCTCAACAGTTTTTCAATTTCCCTTTGCGCAAATGCGGGTACACTTCCTCTAAATTCAACCTACCCATCCCTAACTCATTAATGTAATTAGTACTTATGTGTACAACCTGAAAAGGTGGTTAGACGTGGTGCTAAAAACAAGCCTAAAAGAGAAATAAGAATGCAATTTGTTGAATAAAAATAAATATACCTTGCTGGAAGATTTTTGGAAATGTTTAAAACCTACTAACAAATTAGGTGTCTCCAAGGGTTAATAGAATGCTTTGACAAAAATATAAGAAACGGGAGTGGGCAAAACGCACAAAGCTTTTTCAACGACTGTAGTTATTTCACAAATAAATTTAGCATTTGAACCCATTAAGTAAATATGTTGTAATAACAGCGTCACATTAATCCAACATAGATGGCTTAGCTTTAAAATAAATTAATGTAAAGTACATTTTAAAATTCTGTAAGAAATTCTAGCTGGTGCATTAATGTACATGGTAGCAAAATATCTTGGAGTAAAATATTACTTTAATGTATTTTTAACTTCATCATCATCATAATCATCATCATTTCAAGCCTGTGGCCAGGTCAGTTTAGTAAAATGCCCCCATCTTCCATTATTCTTTCACCACTCTCCCTCCGTTAATTACTTCCATTCTCCGCTTCATACTTGAACACTTTTGGTTAACTGCTCCTTCCATCTCTTTCTTGGCCTCCTTTACGGTATTTTTCCTACATATTTAATTTTAAACATTTTCTTTGTGATCCTCTTTTTTTTCCATCCTCATTACATGACCATACCAACTCAGTCTTGCTTCCTCTACTAACTTATGTACTCCTTGAACCCCAACTTTTCCCTGGATAGCTTCATTCCTAATCTTCTTGTTTATCGTTAACTTATAAGTTGAAAAAGTAAGCCAAGATGTGTGTTAGAAATTAGAACGACGGTGGATGAAAAGGTATTACAATTAAAATCAGGATAATCTTGGGAATGGATAACTTAATTCCTACCTGGATGATCATTGAATTAAAGAACCCTGTTTTGACTCTGGTAAACTTGCAAATTGGTATAAAGTTAAACTTTAAGAATTTGATTTTGGTAATATTAATTATATTTGTAGTAAGGAGAAATATGAAATTAATAATATAAGGAATGCACTTAGATGTTATAGTTACTTAAATTGATATGTTTCACTTCTTTTAGTAACTAAAATAAATTATACATATCAATTTAAGTAAATGTAACATCTAAGTGCATTCCCTATATAATTAATTTAAGAATTTGGTATAAAAAGATAATTTCGTATACTGGTGATTTTAGAACCAGTATATATTTTAAATTTTCATCTGAGTTTTTTTTTAAAAATATTCTTAATTTATATTAATAAAAATAAAAATTATAGAAATGTGATTAAACAAAGAGAGGAGAATGTTTATTACCATGGCCTAACCAAACTACCCTTGGCTTACTTCCGAAAGTCACATTATATTACTTTACAGTGTTTCATAAAATATGTATAAGTCATTTAAGGCAGTTATTATTTCTAGTCCTTATAATATTTTTCACGGTAAAATCAGGATTCCAGTTTTTATCAAAGTTGTAAAACCATATATTCTTAAGTTACTGAACAAATTACATGGTTCATGTGTGGGTAGGTGTGAAATCAGTTACATGGCTCTATCCTGTTAGCAAATGCAGTTAGCCGATTATTAGCATTGATGGTTAATGTTATTTTTTATATTTGTCTGCCTGTCATTTTACAATCTAATAATCAGTATTGATAATGTATGGAATCCTGTGTTAATATAATGGTTATATTCTTAATATTGAAAAATGACACCCGAACAATGAGGACCTTCGGCTTAGTACTCTAATGCTCTTACCACATACTTAGCAAAAAGTTCAGGGTTCGATTCCCATGTCATTTTTCAATTCAAAAATATAATATATAGATGCGGCTATAGCCGTAATTAACAAATTTAATAGCCTAGCTAATCAACCCATCATATAATAATTATATTTAAATGTAATTATTTGTTTGTAAAAGTTGAATATTGTAAAGGGTCTCCTATTCACTTGGAATATTATACTCATATACATACTTACCATGTACCTAGCTATCATATGCATCATTGTGTAAATAAATACAATTTATAATAATTTAACTGTCATTGATATGCCTGACGTGGCCTGTGAGAAGAATACAGGATCTCAAAACAATGCTATGTATGTTCTTTAAAAATATATACAAATATTATTTTAAAATAAGATATTATCAATATACTTTGTTTTAAAATAACTTGGATATAGCCCTGACGTCCTAAACAATCTCTGCATATCGGCAATTGCCAGTTTGTTTTGATAGCTGTTATATTTCACACATTAGATGGGTGGGCGCACCTGTGATGGTGGTCGTATGGACTAAAGCACGGGTTGGAAACATTTTTGGGCCCCAATCGACATATAAACTTATCAGTTGTGTATAGTTTCTCCATGATACTGGTGGTTTTTTTTAATCTGTTATATTTATTCCTTAGATTCAATCGAACCTTAAATAATTGTGTGTACGTACCTCTTTCTTGGAAAATAAAAAAATAGAGATAATGAATAAATCGTTCATTTTAATAGAAAATTTTCTTAAAACATTGCCATATGAACAATCAAGTTAACCCACTTCGGTGGCTCTATAGTCTAAGGCGTCACTCCTGCAGTGGCCTATATTGCCAATGACAGGGAGATAGAGGTTCGAACCTCGGTCAAGTGTATTGAGGACGGTTTTTCAAAAATGGTTTTACACTTTGGCTCCCCACAAATGTAGGTTCCTTTCCTCTAAATATAACCTTTCTAATCCCTAATGCCATTAGAATAATTAGTACATAAGTGTATAACCTGAATGGGTAGTAAGACTGCTAAAAAAACCCATCAAGGTAGTTTCCTTATATGATTTAATGGTTGATCGCAATCGGTCAGTTCCCGAAGACAAGGAGGTCATGTTCAAATGGAGTGAGAGTGGTTTTTCCTAAAGAGTCTTCTATGCTTCATGCAAATGCAGGTACACTTTCTCTTTGTTCTACCTTTATCATCCCTACGACATTGGCATGGTTAATATATGTATATACTGTATAGCCTGAACGGCTAGTAAAATGTAATAAAGAATATAATAGTTGTTTGATATTTTGAAATTAATGTTTGGGATTTGCCCAAATAGCTTGCCGGGTGGTCACTGTTTGCCGATGACGTCAATTAAAAAAAACCCTGATAATATGGCCTGGATAGACACATGCGAAATATGAGGTTATTATTACTTAAATTCGTTTTATTCCCGTGAAAACAGTAGGATTGTCATTATAGTAAATGAAAAACTTTCATGTCCCTAGACATAGGCTATAGTGCAGATCATTATTATTTTAAATTTAAGCTTTGGTTAGTTCGGTGAAAGAAAAATAACGAGTCATATTATTATTTTTTAGCACAGCATCTTATTACCCATCCAAGTCATACACTTATGTATTAATTACACCAGTGGTTTTAGGAACTATGAAGGTTACATTACTATGAAATTTACCCACATTTGTGTGAAGGGAGAGTGGAAAACTATTTTGGTAAAACGACCCTCAATACACCCAACCGAGATTCAAACCTCGATCTCCTCATCATCGGCAGTCTAACCTACCGCGAGAGTAGCACGTTAGACCACGCGGCCACCAAAGAGGGTAGCTATTTACTAATTTACTAATTTGGTCTATTGACTCGCATCAGTGGGCATGCAGGTTAAGGCACCAACATTGTCTGATCCGGTTTTCCAGCGACAAGGATTTTGTAGCCTGAACCCGGGTCAGTTTTTTTTTAAAATAATTTGGAAGTGGTTTTCCACTAGCTCCCCGCACAAAATCATGGTACATTTCATTTAATACTACCTTTCTCATTTTTACCACATTTGTGGTAAATAGTCCATATGGGCAGTAAAAGAAAATTAACGCACAACAAAAATATACTGCCCATTGTAGTCTCATGTCATGGATATATAACGCAAAGGCATTACACCTTGGTTGATAGAATAAATTATTATTCGAATCCTCAAATTTTATTTAAAATTGAGTTTAAAAAATTTTGTTTAACACTTGGCGCCACTGACAAATGTTATTTTGACTGTCAAGTCTATTATGTCAAACAACATAATAAATAATAATAATAATAATAAATTAACAAAATTCTATATAATATTCCTTCCATCACATTAGTTGAAAGTCAAGTTATACATAATTGTATTCAAGATAGTTACGGATCTTGAATAACAAAGGATTTGAGTGTTCCGTCTCTAGTCTATGAATGGCACAGAACATTAGTTGACTGGATTATCGTTGTTGGTACCTAAAAATTGTGACTCTTCCTGTTCAGTGGACCTGGTTTATTCACCCTCATAGACTGAAGGTGAATTAACCTAAGTTATGGTTACATCTAGAGGAGTGCTTTTATAAAAAGAAATCCAACAGATCAATGTGAAATAAGCATCTTATGTTGGTTTGGGCATGTTGAGAGGATGAGAGTGGATCAAGTGATGAAACAAAAATATGAAGGTAGAGTGTGTGGATCAAAAGGAAGGAGTAAGCCTTGTAAAATGTAAGCCTTGTAAAATGTGGTTAAATATTGTAGACGAATGTCTGAAAAAGAGGAACATTAAGAGTTTAATAATAAAAGAGCATGTATGACTCGTTGCGTGGATGTTGTTAAGTGCAGGGAGTATGCAAGGATAGGGAAGTGTGGAGAAAGATAGTGAGGATGGATTAAGTACAGAGTTGTTGTTTTTTAGCTATAGGCATAGTATCTTGCCTACCTCATTAGGGAATGGCATGATTAGGTATGTATGTATAAAAACGAATCGTACTTAATATTTCAGTTACTATTTAACATGAGTTTAATTTATTTTAAGAGTTATATGAAAAATAAGTTATTATTTTAAAGACAATTTGATTGTGTTATTTTACTTTCAAAAAATATTAGCAGGGGTGTTTTAAACAATTTTAAATAATCGAGTCTATCTTAACTTTTAAAACACATCCCATTCAAAAAATGGAATTGTTATTTATATCTAAGTTTTAAAAATATGTATTTACCCAACTGCAGTGCAGTTTGAACGAGTGAGCTTTTAGAGGAAAACATTAATTTTGAGCTTCAAGACTCTTATTAACGTTTAATTATAAATATATAAGCTACAGGAAAAATTTACAAAACATCACAAAATATGTAAAAAAACCCAGCATAATTAGTTAACTTCAGGCAAATTTAATCATATATATATATACACATACAATTGTAAAACTTAACCCAAGTGTTTTTAGATCCTAAAAGCTATACTAATTTATTGGTTACACATTATCTTCAAACCAACCCAAACAAACTTTATTAATCTTTTCATCCGTTAACTAAATTTTACCATGTTACTAAAAAGATAGGTATAACAATTAAAAGAGGTTGCTGATCACTGAACATTGAGGGTTTATTATAACACAGATCAAATAGTTTCCTAACTAATAATAATAATGTTTATGTTTAGAGCTTATTTCACCTCTCAAATAACGTTGGTACCTAGATAATACAGCTCGAACCAGGTGTTTGCGTTGTATTGCAGTTTACTCTTGTTGCCAGGAAACAATTAAATGAAACCCAGTAAAAATATTTTACTATATTTAAAAACACATAGCACAAATGAAAAATAATGATTTTAAAATTTAAAAAAACTATTTAATGGTCCCAATCTAGCTGTAGTCGAGTTAAGAATGAAGAAACCTACACTTAAATGTGTTTTCTGGTTAAAGCATAATCATGAACCTTATCATCATCATCATCATCATCATGGAACCCCTCCCGGGTAGGGTGTTTGCGAACAAGCTCTCGCCAATGCTGTCTGTCCTGGTACATTTCTCCTTTAATCCTTCTTCTCTAGCTTTCTCCTTTTTCCCCACCTCCTGGGTCATCCAACTGGTCTCCTGCCTTCTATTTATTTACATATATATACACGTGGTGTTTTTGTGTTTTCCATTCTTTTCACATGGCCGAACCATCTGAGTCTTAATGATGTTTCCTTCCTCCATTAATTCTTTCATTCCTAGCTCCTCTCTCATGTCCTTGTTCCTTACTCTATTCCTCCGTGTCTTCTGCAGGGCTCTTCTTAAAAACTTCATGTCACATGCTCGCAGCTTACTCCACTCTTTCTTATTTATTGTGCAGGTTTCTAAGCTGTATGTAAGAATGTGGACAGTATATGGCTTATGTGAACTCATCTTGGCTCTCCCTGGCACCTTCTTGTCCTACATTTGCTGTTGTGTCAGATTAAAGAATTTTGACCTGTTGGTCGCTCTGTTGAGTACTTCCTGCTTTACGGTGTTCTTACAGGAGACCACACTACCCAGGGATTTGAACTCGTGGATACTTTCCAGTTGTTCTCCTTCCAGACATATGCGGCAGTTGTAGTTTACTTTACTGATTTCACAGGCAACTGTCTTTGTCTTAACTTGAAGACCCTCTTATCCAGTCGTTCCTATACTTCTCTCTCAGTGTCTACCCAAATCACCACATCATTTGTGTGTATCAGGGCATTTAGGTCTTTGTTCTCCTTGCTTTTCAGGCATTTTAGTACAGCATCCACGACAGTTACAAACAGCAATGGTGAAAGAGCACTTCCTTGTTGAACCCTTCTTTTGGTCTCAAACCACTTTGACCTACCTGACCTACCTTCTCCTATCTGTACACAGCTCAAGGCACTTTTTATACAACTTTAGAACTTTGACCATCAACTTTCCTGAACCTCCTAGTTTTTCTTAACTTCTCGAGATGCCTTTTACAGATCAAAAACCCTATTATTATTACTTTATATCCTGGTTAGTTGGGCGTGAAATGAGTCTTGAAACTGTCTATAGCTAGAGCTCTTGATTTGTGGTAAAGGGAATCACTGGATTTCATTAAACAAAAAGTTGGAATAGGGTATAAAAAAGCCTGCAAGTAAAATATTTATTTTTGGTTAAAAATTGTGACAAGTGAACTCTTATCAAGGTGACAGAGTGCGACAAATAAAATAAAAAAGTCTTAAATGTGTAAATACCAAGCAAACCTAAAATAAAGAGGTTAAAATGATATCATAGTGTTTGCCTGGACATTGTTAAGTTTTCTTTATCTATATCATCGTTGATTTTCAGCCTGTGGCCGGGTCAGTTTAGTAAAATGACTATCTTCCTCTATCCTTCCACCTATCCCTCCTTTAATTTATTTTATCTCTTTCTTGGCCTCCCTTACAGTCTTTTTCCTATATATTTTATTTACAACATTTTCTTCAGCATCCTCATTACATCCCCATACCATCTCAGTCTTACTTCCTCTACTATCTCATGTACTCCCTATACCCCCACTCTTTCCCAGATAACTTCATTCCTAATCTTGTTTCTCCTCGTGACAGCTAACATGCTCCTCACAAACTTCATTCCCATGGCCTCCACTTTTCTAGTCTCTCTTACATTAAATGTCCATGTTTCTGCTGAATATGTGACAATGGGTACAAAGTACTTCCTGTACAACTCTTTCTTACACTTCAAGGGAACTTCTTTTCTCAATAGCGAGTCTCTTAAACACCTATATAATAACTCTCCTGATGTCATCTTCTCATTAAATCCTTTCTCCTTCCACCTTTCACCTGAATCACGTGTCTAAAATATTTTACATTGTGTACTTTTCTCCACTCTACTCTAAGGGTGTGCGAAGCTTCAACTTCACTTCAAACTTCAAAACAAATATCAGCTTCAACTTCCACTTCGAAAATAATTCCGGCTTCAAAGCTTCGTCAATAAAATATTGACAGTTAAACTACTTGATTTATGGCCAATTATTTTGCCATTTATATATAATATCAAACAA
This sequence comes from Timema douglasi, assembly GCA_901482245.1. Classification (NCBI taxonomy): domain Eukaryota; kingdom Metazoa; phylum Arthropoda; class Insecta; order Phasmatodea; family Timematidae; genus Timema; species Timema douglasi. Next base: position 57,737 of record CABEEJ010002257.1, on the reverse strand, counting down.
TATTTATTTGGAAAAAATACTAAGTAATTAAATTGTAAATTGTAATATACCTAATTTGATTTTTTAAATAATTTCAATACATAAAGTTTAATAAATAACAACATAATATATATTTGCTGGTGTAAAAATTCTAACAAAAAAATTATTCAAAGTTCAATTCGGTTTAGAAAATATTTCATATATTTGATTCGAATTCACTTCGAATTGAAAAAGTGAAACTTCACACACTCCTACTCTAACTCCATCCAACTTTGTAGCTGTACTAGGCTTTATCCTCTTCCTTGTCATTATCACTTCACACTTGTGCAAAAACATATCTTGCAAATTCTGCGTCTTTATCTTAAGTCCCTCGACAATTTATCCAACCATCATCATGAATTATTTTCAACCTTTGGCCAGGAAAAATGCCCCCATCTCCCTCTGTCCGTTCACCATACTTACTCCTTTAATTTCTTCCATTCTTATCCTCTTACTTGTACACTTTCTGTTATCTACTCATTTCATCTCTTTCTTGATATACCTTGCGGTCTTTTTTCTACATACTTCACTCTACATGGTATTTTCTTCTTTTAAATCCTTTATCCAACCAAATAACATAATTATTGTGACAACCACACACATATGTAATTTACAACTTTTAATATGTTTGTCCAAACATGATGCGTTCTACTAGATTTTCAATACTAGCGAACCTCCGCAAAGATAAGCTGACCTATCCAATTGTCTATCATCTATGCGATAAAAAAGTTTCACGTGCAGCGCTGATGCTAACCAAGATTTCTGTTAAGTGAACAAAGAGTGTTTTTTTTTTCAGTCCTGGCTCCCTTATCTAAACTAGTATGACTTGCAATACAGTAGCTCAGTTGTCAAAACATTCATTAAAGTATCATTAACATAACAAATAGACATAAACTCTTAACTAAACTTAACGTTAAAGTTGAACGTTGTTGAGATCAGCGCCAGAGGTTGAAGGAAGGTTTTCATCAGCCGGCGGGACAAATTTTCCGATGGGAGATGGTTTATCCTAAACAGTAACAAACGGAATTGGTATTTTATGAACTTTTCAAGTCTGGTGTTTTAGTATGAAGTTAGAAAAATATTAATTTCATATAATTTATAGTAAACAGATCCTATGAACCAAAATGTGTAGAGTGCCTGTTTACACCCTACACATGAAATGTGGCTTCAAATTATTGAGGTGTTCATATAATATGTTAAGGTGTTCACTTTTATTAGTGTTTCATTTCCTATGATTATATTTAGGAACACATTAAACTAGGGGTGTAAGTAAGTACTTGAAAATTCGAGTGTGAGTCAAGTTTTAGTTGTTATAATTCGACTCAAAGATATTTACAAAACTCAAAAAACGTGAGTACTATACATTTTTTATTTTAACTTGAAAATTCTGAGTATAGTAATTTGATCCAATTTCAAGATACTATTATCATAGAAAATCCCATCTCTCAGTATTTCCTTTTGTCTAATTTAAAAAAAAAATGTACTTAAACAACTATGATAAATTTATTTAAGAATCTGAATTTTTGTGATCACAGCGCTTTTGATTAAAAAAATTCATCAAAAAAAATCTATGTTTGTACTTATGATTCATGCACAGATCTATTACAAAAACTAAACTTGAAATATTTCTAGTACAAACATTTTGTCATATTATTCGAGCTCAAAATAAGTTCAATGTTTTCATTCAAACTCAATTCGAACCAAACTTGAAGTGAAAAATACTTACTTGCACACTCCTATATTAGACAATATTTTGTTGAATCACTTGCAGAGATTCGGTTAATAAAGGTAGATGGATATTTGTGATAATATGACCTCTTTTCTCAATTTGTTAATAAATCACAAATTTATGTGTCTGGTGATAGATTACTGATAAATTACAATATATTGTTTGGTAAAAAAAATTAGATTTTTTATAGCAAAAATCAGAATTCAGGAGCTGATGTGGACGAAGTCAAATAGGTGAGCAGACCACTGGTATAGTGAGAAATGATTTTAATGTCATAGTTCATTAGATATTGAGATTTGTAGTCTACTTTTGTTATTTTATTGATTGAAACACAATCATATACACTAACAAAACGATTGGTTATTATGGTTTCAAGCCTAACTCACCGAGAGCTTTCCCATCTCCTGTCGCAACTTGTCCAGGATGGCCCAATTTGGTTGGTTGATGGACGCCTTACTCTGAAGCAGCGTAATCTCTTGTTCCTCGTGTTTCTTGTCCTTGACACTTTTCACTGACCGGTTGCCATACATGCGCAACAGAGACCCCCAACTTGTGATGTGTGGGTGTAGCGCCTGCAAACCATTGATGAAGGTACAGAAATATTGTTATAAAAAAACGGAATAAGGAAAAATTTGTAATAAAATTTACTGGAGCATTCTAATGTCCTATCATTATTTACTAATTTCCTTTTTCCCCTTTAGTGTTTTTTGTAGGGCTCTGCAAGTATTCGAATTTTGAGCTGAGCTCGTCCTTTAAGCTTGAAATCGAGATCGAAAGTTTTGTAGGCTTGTCATTTTCGAGCTTTCACTTAATATATTTAATAATCAGTTTTTAAAACGCAATAATAAGCATGGGCTATTTGAGATAATATCAACATTTCCACTTATAAATCATTCGCTTACTTAACAAATTGTTAAAATTAATATCAATTTTCACATTAATCATGTAATAGAAATTTAAAACTACTTTCAACCGGTAAATTTACTTAATATTGTCGTCCATTTTGAATTATCCTTGATTGAAGTTGTTTACTTGTATTGGCATGGCAAAGCAATGAAAATAAAAATAGCTAAATAGATTACTAAATAAATGAATGATTCTTTTTACTATTTTTACCCGGTCCTGTTCTAAGATAATAACATCGACATAGACAATAACGTACAAATTGAACAGACACAACAGATACCAATGCCTTAGTTGAGAATTTTATAGAAGTTTGGAAAAGAAAAAAGGGAAGAGTAAGAAGAAGGAGAGGAAAACGACATTGTGTTGGAAGAAGAAAAATGTAGCATGAAGACTTATCAAGATGCTGTCAAATGTATAAAGGAACTGCAGCAATTTGCCCTTCAACGGAATTATTCTGATAAGCTTAGTGATATTTCTCAGGCCTAAGTGTTTGTGGAAAGTCAGGAAGCCAAAAGAGTAAATCGCGTGCAGAAAACCCTGCCTGACTACTGGACAATATAAAGACAAAGTGAGTAGTAATGTTTTTCTGTTCGGTCTAGTGTTTACATATGTTCATTTATAGTGTGATTAATGAGTAATGTGTATAAATTAGTATGGTATTTTATTATTTTTATCCCAATTACGTGCATGTCCCTGGTTTAATCCTTATAGTACACCTTCATTAAACAGAAACCTGGCTTTAGCGGAAAAATATCTTAGACACTTATGATTTTGTTTAAGGCAGGTTTGACTGTATTTCCATTTCTTAACTTTTTTTCCCAAAAGTATTTATATTTATGGTAATGAGTGTCAATTCATATTTTGAGAACATGTGTTTCAATATATCTTTTAAATATCAAATTTTAAATATGTGATATTTACATTTAAAAAAAACAAATATAATATACTCTTAACATTTTAAAATTATGAATATATACTTGAACTTGACTCAAGCTCGTAGACCCCTAAGTTTTTTGGTTTCCTCTTTTAGGAATTGCATTGTGCGTTTCACATTCCCTCCTGACGAGTTCCGATAGACTGAAACTTAGGTCACGGGATTGTGCGGTAATGATCAATATTATTCACGAGGCAGCCCCTACATCATTGTACAGTGGCAGCAATGTAAAGTGTGAACTCTGTTCTTCTCATTGTAAAAGTCATATTGGGTTTGTTCATTTTATATGTTTATATCCACCTTTCCTGTACCTTCTTCTAAATTTCTATTAGAGCAGTATTTGTTTTAGAAATTTTTCAAGTTGAATTTATTTAAGAGAGTCATGTATAAAACAAACACAAATATAAGTTTTTAAGAATTCTTTTTTTGTGAAAAGAAATATGATCTCGTACATTAAGATTTTTAAATACATTTAATTTTGTTGTACAAACTATATATATATATTTTTCCATCAGACAAAAGGAAATATTGAGGTGCTTATCACTCCCAGTACAACCAACAAAATCAAGAGTATCTTACCTGGAGTATGGCTTGCGAGGTGCGCTGTTTCCCCTCCCTTTTGTTTTTACAGATGACCTTAGCTGTGTGTGCACCCACTGACATTGTAAACTCGTTCTTCTGGTGTCGCAAGGTGTTCACCTCATATTTGATGTCCATTTCGCCAAGTCCAAAGTTTCTGTACAACATATTTACAGTAATAACAACTAGACTTGTGTGGGAATGGCATTTTGACTTCAGGAATCTTTCGGGCACAAAATAACCATTTCCCACAGGAAGGGTGGAAAAAAAAGAAAAGCTTATATTTATTTTTCAGATTTATATTAATAGTCAAAGTTAGTATTTCCATTAATAATAATAATAATAATAATAATAATAATAATAATAATAATATGATAAATAATGGTTTAGATTCAAATAAAGTTTTTAACAATAAGGCCCAATGGCCAATTTTTTTTTATTGCCGCATCTTACTACCCATTTGGGTTATACATTTTTTTTACTAATTACACTAATAGTTTTGGTTATTAGGTGGATTATATTAATAGGAAGTGTACCCGAATTTTCATGGAGGGAGGGTGAAAACCATTTGGGAAAAATCATTACACCGACTAAAATTTGAACCTCGATCTCCTATCAATGGCAGTCTAGTATACTGCAAGAGTAGCACGTTAGACCATACGGCCAGTAAAGCGAGTTTTTATAATAGTTACAAAATATTATTGAAAAAAAGAATGAGGTTAAAAATATGTTAGAGAAGTATAATAGAAACAAATTTTATAATAGTTACAGAACATAGTGGTGTGAATTTCAATAATTACTTACACACTAAACATAAACATATTTAAAGTATATGTGTTTAATTACCTCTTATATTATAGGTTTTATTTACTAATGGTTTATACGGGGTCCATGTTTAAATCAAGTAGTATTATTCTAATCCAGATAGAATTGGTTGTTTCTCACCTCTGCAGGCAAGTCAAGAGGATGGCGTACGGAGAAGGTTCAGTCGTCTTGGAACAAAGCTCAAAAACACGAGGATCTTCAATCTTGATTTCATCAAAGAACTAAAATGAAACAAATTGTTAAAAGTTTGTTAATTATATTAAAGTTTAGCACCTTAAATCATAAATAATTAATGGAAAAGAGCCAAGCTTATCCTGTGGATATTAAATAAGTTAAAATTCCGAGTTTGTGAGCCCAAGTTTTTTATTTCAGAATGATGTCAAATGAGCTTTTCGGAAAGCTAGTGAGTGTCAAATTCAGTTGAGCTTACATTTAATAAAGATATATATTGGGGAAAAAAAACTATTGACTTTAAAAAAATAACTAATATATTATGATTTAAATATTTAAAGCATTATCTTTATCTCTATAAGGAAAATCTCTTTTCACTTTATCAGGTACTTTTATTATATTTGGAAGACTGTATAGGAAAGGTGGATAGAAACATATGTATCTTTTTAAAAAATATTTTATACGAACCATCATCTTTGAAATTAAAGTCGTCATTGTCATAATCAACTGTTTCCAGCCTGTGGCCAGGTCAGTTTAGTAAAATTCCTCCAACTTTCCTCTTCTTCCACCAGTCTTATCCTCCTACTTGCACACTTTCTGTTATCTGCTCCTCCCATATCTTTCTTGGCTTCCCTTACGGTCTTTATCCTACATGCTTCATTCCCATAATTTTCTTTGTATGAATGGACAAGAGTAGAGGAAGAAGGATGATGTAAGACAGAGGGAGATAGAGACATTTTACTAAACTGACCTGGCCAGTTGATGATGATGATGATGATGATGATGATGATGTGCATTCTATTGCCAACACCAGATAACTCATTTTCCCTTCTTTTAAAGGAACAAGACGGAAAGCAACTATGTGGAACCTACCTCCCCAATGGACTGTTTATGATATAAGCTTGTACTGCCAGTTCAGTGTTTGTTAAAGCCTTTCTCCATCTGACAAGTTATCACAGTAATCCCCCTCAAAGCCAGAAAGTATGTTGCACCCACCGAGAGATCTGTGTCGGAAGATCGACCAGCCGCTCTGGATCCTATCCTCTTGTCCTCCTGGATCTTGTCCCTCATCTCTGGGATTGAGAATCTCAAGGGTAGCCTTGGCTGCGTCAGACTTGGCCTGCTTCTTGCTAGTGCCGTAACCCACGCCGTACTGCATGTCTGAGATCATCACTGTCGCAGAGTAGGGCGTCGCGGCGTTGTCTGAGGAACACACATACATTCAATGCACAGTTTTTAATCAGCTGGAGAACTCAACATAAATGTATTTTTGCCACTGTTTTAAGAATTGTTTTTCATAAACGTGAAATAAACAAAGAGATTAGGCCCAGTTACATTTGATCAACTTTTATCATCAATGAAGGATTATAATTTATTTTAATAAGCAAAAATGAAAATACAAACAGATTTAAAAAAAAGAGAGAATAAAACAACATGCTTAACAATTAAACATGCATTGGAAATAGTGAACTCAATAATACCTAAAATACTAAAACTAATATTTTCATATGGTAGATTAGAAAGTGCCTTTAATTCTTACCCAGTTCTTTGAACACATAGTAGGGCTGTTTCTTAAGGGCATGCTGAACATATTCGTGAAGGATGCAAACAAAGCTCTTGCCGTTAGGGTTCATGATCCACTCTCGTTTGGTGCGTGGAGTGTTGGGGACACCAGAATTCTCTGCACAGTAACAGTATTAACATGTATTGTTAACTACCCGTGGCCGAAAAATGAATAGTGAAATTATGACATAGTTGCAGTCAATTCAACTGCTTGTGGGGTGAAATGAACTAAAAAAAATATCCAAATTTCTAATATCCTTAGTAGGCCTATATTAAAACATTTTCATTTATATTGAGGTTATTATTTTAATAACGAGGCTAATTAACACATTTTTTAGACACAAAACAAATTAGGAAAAAATCAAGAATAAAACTAACAGGCTTGTAAAGGGAGGGTAAAAAATGATAGCCTATGACTCTGAAATCAGAAGTTAAGGTCTACTCCTGCTCTTTTTATGGGGTGGGTATTTCTTATCTTGCTTCAAGAGATTACTTTTCGGCACCATTTTTTTATGTTTTAAACTTCAAAAATATTATTTTATAATATTTAGAGAAATGAAATATTAAAATAAAACACTATAAGAAAAACCTTATTTCTCTTTCGGTTTTCCTTAAAGAGATAAATTATATATTCACATCCAATGTCCTTTTATGTTATACCTTTTACATGTTTCTACCTGCCTCGGTGGTGTAGTTGGTTAACACGCTTGTCGTGTTGAGCTCGACTGCTGAGGACGGGGAGATCGAGGTTTGAATCTCGGTCGGGTGAACTGGGGGTGGTTTTTCCTAAATGGTTTTCCACTCTCCCTCCACGCAAATGTGGGTTCACTTCCTCTAATTCAACCTTCCCAATTCCTAATCCATTATCGTAATTATTACTTAAAGCGCATAACCCGAACAGGTAGTAAGACGCTGTGCTAAAAAAAAAAATACATGTTCCTTTCTATGTGTCCTATCATTCTTTACAATTTTCCATTTTCTCCCTTTTGTGATTTTTGGTTTCCTCTTTTAGGAAGTTGTGTTTCACGTTTCACACTCCTCCCTGATGGGTTCCGATAGAATGAAACCTATGGTCGGGGAATTTGGCAGTAACGATCCATTTTCTTCAAGAGGTAACCATTACCTCTTTGTCCAAGGGCAGCAATGTAAAGTGTTAACTGTGTTCTTCTTTTCTTTGTAAGAGCCATATTGTGTTCAACCCTTTTATTTTCATATTTATTTAAACACTGAAAATTTTAATGGTTTTTAATATTTCAAAATAGATTTTTAAAAATGCTTGTTTGCTATCCAACTTCTTAAAAAAACTTCCATAATTCACTTCTGAGAGGTGCCATTTTTTGACTATATTCGTCGTTTATACATCAAGATAGATAATTAACTAGTGACAAACACCAGAAGAAAGGACACCTTGCCCCGCTTAAAATGCTTAAACAACATATATAAACTTTACTGCTTCATTTGCTTGGGAAACCCTTAAGTTGAGCAAGTTCATTGAGCTCTAAAAAAGCTTATTTTGCCAATTCGATACCGGAGTGTGAGTACTAATATCGTTAAAAGTATCAAGTAAAAAATTACTATTATTGAAAGGAAAATTTCGATATTAGTAAATTATTGATACATTTTTCACATCCCTACAAGTAATCTTCATACTTTAAGTCCCCGATCCATAAACCAATGAGAGAGATCAACTCTCACCAGAAAACTGTATAGGGAACTTGATGAGTTTGGTGCCCTCGGGGAGTGTCGGCCTGTTGAGCTGCCGCTGTTGTTTCTTTTGCTTGGTGAATCTTCGACGGTCTGACCACGACCTGAGGAGTAAGTAAATTGTTACTAGAAACATGCAAAAGGTGAGGTTATGTTTAGGGTAAAAGGGGTGTTATTTTTCTCAAAAAGCGATGATATTATAAGTTGAAATCGATATTATTTACGTAAATACGAGTCGAATTAGTATTTGTTAAAAAAAACTAGGATGGAACTGTCTACATTTTTAGTTTATATTGTTTATTTAACTATTTATTAACTTATTCAGAGAAAAATTAAATATAAATATGCACAAAACATTTCCCACTTAGTAATATCAAACTCGATGTATCTTACAAATAGTAATATTAAAATAATCGATTATCAATTTAGGTTTAGACCACACAATAATAATACCAAAACATGTCGTCATAGAAGACTATCGATTATGGAGAAGGGAATAAAAACTAAGAAGATATAATTTTGCCAAACATGACCGCCTGTAGCATGGTCCTTGCTTGGACCTAGCGTGAACTATTTTAAAGGCTGAAAACAAATAATCGATCTATTGAAATTCAGGTATTGTAATGTGTAAAAGTAGAAATCGTGATTTTTAATACTAATCTCAGATAAAAAAAGTTTAATTACCCTGAAAACACTCATTTTTCCTGTGATCCATTTTATGCCAACAAAATAAGTAAAAACGACAGTCCTGGTCTAGTGTTGTCACCAGTGTTACCTCGATGAAAATAATATTTCATGATGTGGTATTTGCCTAATTACAAAGATATTGTGTTCATTTAGGGGGGAAAAAATCTTAAATTCGTGTGAAAACAGTAGACTTCGTGTAAAACTGAAGGGCCTATCAGTTGCCAAACTGTGAAACTTACATAATAATTCAAGATCCACTTCGGTGGCCATATGATTTAAGGCGTCACTACTGCAATAGACTAGACCGCCAATGAAGAGGAGATCAAGGTTTGATCCTGGTCTAGTTTACTGAAGGTGGTTTTTCCTAAATAGTTTTACACTCTCCCTCCATACAGATGCAGGTGCACTTCCTATAAATTCAACCTTCTTAATCCCTAACACATTAGCATAGCTAGTGAATATGCGTATAACCCAAACAGGTAGTAAGATAAGGTGCAAAAACAGAAATTCAGATCAAGCGTTTTTGGAAATTATCTAACATATTACATACTTGACTCATTATTTTCCCCCTAAGTGTGTTTGTTTTGTAAAATACGACAGTTTTATAAACAATAGTTCGCATATTTTAAAGTTTCTTTGTAGGTCTATATTTCTATGATGTATCTGCTAGCGAAAAAATAGCCTCGCAAACAAGAAGCGTGTTTTTACCTGAATCTTAAGACTTCTATGTCCTTGAAGCGAAAAAGTCGGCGGCAGTATTCTTGGACACTATTGGCGTCTAGACTCTGCTGCGCTTGGTTCTCTTGGGCGGTCTCGATACGCGCGCTTGGGAGCACCGGGCTGTTTGCACAGTCTGGAGCTTCCAATGTTAATAATGTTATACTCATCACTTGGGATCTACAAAGCTCACTTTTTCATTTAAAGATCAAGGTGTGTAAAGCTTCAAAACTATGATTTGGCTCAGAAACGAATATCAGCTTCAACATTGATTTTTAAAAAAAAACACCAATAAAAATATTGACAGCTAAATAATACAATAATAATCAATATTCATATGGAAAAAAATTTGAATTGAATTGTGTGTTGTGATAACTTGATTTATCAAAATAAATCTAAATATTACAGTCAAATGTACAATAACACATTTTCCAAGTTATTTTAGTGCATAAAGTTAAATAAATAGCACTAATATAGTAATTTTTCAGCTATAAAAAAACCACACAAAAAATATTCAAGCTCTGATTCAGCTTCAAGAATATTTCATACGTTCAATTTGAGTTGCTTCAAATTACTCATTACAGCACTTAATCCAATTACCACAATTTTTTTGCCATTTTAACATCGAATGTAATTTATATAACATTAAAGAATGTAAATGTTTGTTTAAATAAATGTATATTTAATTGTATTAATAGTTTATTTATTTTTTTGCAAAAATTCAAACTTACTGAGGTCGAGATTTCCATTTGAAACAAGTCAAAGCTGACAGATATGATAAAATTTTATATTTTTAAAGCCTTGTTTTAATGTTCTGACCGGAATTAATGGCAAATATATTAGAAAATAATTTAACAAATAAAAATTATGAAACCTAATGATAATAAGTCAAAATAATTACTCTTCCATGAAAGAATGAAAATACACTTAGCAGCATAATTACTCTTCTTGGTGCAGTCAGAAACAATATAACGCCACCCTTCCAGATAAGTGACTCAACTCCACACTTACTACACAAAGTTATATATTTTGTTTTCAATATTATTAATACAGGAAAGAGTTATACAAGAACATATTAAAGGCACAGCAGTGTAAATGGTGAATTTGGAATCCTGCCACTTTTCTCACTGTGCAAGCTATCTATACTGTGCGACTTATTTATTACTATCACTTGTTCTTGTGATTTATTTTAAAACAAAACTACATCTCAAATACAAATAAACGGCACAACACAACACTGAAAAAGTTCTCATAAATTGTATGGCTTTGATTTTTTTTTTTATAATTTTTTAAACTACTCTTGATTAAGTTTCCCTCAAGAAAATAAAATAATTAAAACACATCATCAGACACTCACCATTTATAATATTTTAAGCAAAATTGTTATAATATTTTTGCCAAATTTAAATTTTAAAAAATCAGTTATTTGAGAAATACCCTAGAAACATTATTTTTAATTTGTAAAAATGAAAATATATATTTTTGTTTATCATGAAAATCAATTCCCAGATATCAATTTTAAACTAAATCTTAAAGGCCATTTTCACAGAATTTAATTTTTTTTTAAATTCGTCATAAGAAAACAATCTTTAAATACGTTCGGGTTATACACACTTATGTTAATGTGTAATGGTAGGGTGATTGCGAGATGAAATGGAGGACCTACAGTTTAACGTGGAATTCCGAACCACGGTGGAGGCCTGGTATTCCCCACATTCACAAGTTGTGATTAATACACGTCTTGTCAGAGATGAAGGAAGGGTTTGGCAATCAGATAAATTTGTGCCAGGACCAAGGATTGAACCCCGGACCCCCAGCACAGAAATCTGAAACCTTACCCCTAGACTGCCAGGTCACCTTCAGAAAATTAACTTCCTTTAATATTTAGAATGTAAAGACCCTGGATACAAATTTTAAACAGAAGTGTATTTATTTTAAAAGAGGTGGCGTGGCGGTGGGTGGAGGGAAGGTTGGAATCATGGCAAGGTTTATTGAGGTTTTTATAAATGGTTTCCCACTTTCTCTCTGTGCCATTGCAAGTGTATTTCCTCCAAATCCTACCTTCCTAATCTTTACCCAATTAGTGTAGATATATAGATAGCTTGGATTGATAGTGACCAACCCACCAAACTGAAATTGAAAGAGCAACGTAAAATACCCACCTCCCTTCTCCGCAGCTCCATTCAGAGCAGTTTCTGTGGCAGAAATCGGCTTCTTCTCCTCGAGCGCCTCTTTCTCTTGAAGAGCGCGCCGGTACTGAAGGCATGGGATGGCACTCAGTGGAGCCTCATGTTTCTGTGACATACATGATATGGTGCTAGGAAGAGGGGCTCGGGGGTGGAAGAGACTTACACAATTAACTTTTTAAGAAAACAATTTAACTGTTATTTAAATGAGTAATTGAATTGAAGACATTATAAAACAGCATTTTTCTTGAAATTTAAGTATATTTAATATGTTTTCACTAAAAAACATTTAAGATTATTTTTTGTGTAATATCTTGTAACAAAAAACCTCAACGATGTGAGTCCGCAAGCAAGCTATTCCAAACAAGAGGCCGTTGATATCACTTTTCCAAACTGGAGATTGCTACTTCTTTATTCAAGTAGCAACTCATTTTTATTGTAACACCTTAGCTCAGTCGGTAGTGTGTCTGCCTATCGAGCCAAATTCGGGTTCGATTCTTGGCAAGGCTGAAAATGTATCCTTGGTGAAAATATGGGTTTACCCTTTCCCCTTGATAAATTGAAGGCTGGGAATCGGATGTTGTGTCTCTCCTAGTCTTAAGTTAGATTATAAGGTATATAAAGCTACATTGAGTACATCACCATCCCATTGTAAATGTACTAAACTCCCAGTTCCAATAACAACTATTTACAGTTAATTTTTGTTGCCAACCTTGTATAAAATTATAGAGGGAAATGTTCTCTTTCCAGTGATAAATGACACTACTACACTATCTATCAGATAATGCGATAACTAGCTCAAATCTGGAGAGCCGACCTAATCGGCTCTGGCACTTTTAACAATAGTAGGTGGATCCAATCAGATTGGCTCTTGGCACTAAAAGGGTTAGTAAGTTTTGGTGTTGTTATAATCAGAAAGAATGATCAACCCCATGTTACATACACAATAAATTAAGTGTTGTTAATCTAAATAAAAGGCTGTAGGATAAATGAGATGGCTTTCAACCGCACATAACCACTGAACTAGACGAGACATACCCTGGCGCTGCCTGGTCCAAGGAAATACGGTTTGGTCCATGTGACAACACGCAGATGCTTGTGTAGGAAGATGGGCATACCGCTGTTGTGGGTCACTTGCACCCAGCCCTCTGGTAATACGTCAAAGTGGTTGTGGCCAATCTCTGCATTATAAACACAAAAAGTTATGATTTTCTTAGGAGAACTACATTAAACATAATTAATTAGTGAAACTTCAAAAACAACTTTGGCTTTCATGATAAAAATATTGAAGTGTATTTACATATAAATGTTCAATTATTTTAATTTTGGGATGTTTTGTAAATTTATTAAGATTATAATTAAATGCAACAGTATAATATATATGGGTTCCAGCCTAAAGTGGAGGGCTATTGGGTAATGTGATTTAAGTTTAATTCCAACGAGATCATATATTGAGACGTTAAGAGATCACATTCTTTTAACGTGTTTTCTTCCTGTAACATAACCAATTCGCTTGCATGCTTATAACCGTGACTCAACTTTGGCTAAAGAGCTCTGATATAGGGCTGACAAGACAACTCATAAATAACATATTAACTTTGAGAATTGGGATTATTATGATCTAATGGTACAGCTGCGTTAAAATAGATTTGCGGTGTGAATTATTTGGAAGAAACATGTTATTTTGCTATTATAGATGAAAGTTAAGTAATGATTTTAGTGAAGATGTGAAAGTTCCAGAAAATTTATAAAAATTCCCTGAACAAGCAAATCCCCTTACTTATTCCTGTTTTCCAGGTTGGACACCCTGATGAAGGTTATATTTGAGATAAAGTGTACCTACAATTGCGTGGAGGGAGAGAGTAAAACTATAATCGTATGCCAGAATTATTACAGGAATGTGAGTTTGAGTTTACTGATTCTGCTGACTCGTTAATTGTTAAACCTGGCACTACCGTAGTGCGTTCTATTAAATCCTGCATAGTTGCACAAACTGTATAGTATTTATCCTCAAATTCTTGCCTATATCCTTCAATTTCAGTAGTTGACTCTAGATCAGTTTGTTCAATTTGTAATTGAACTACCTGAAATTTGTCCCAGATTTCATTTACTTTCTTATAACGCGCCTTTACTTCATTTATGCTTGTATTTCTTTCATTAAATTGATCTATAAATGTTTGCATACGTGTGAGACTTCCACTTAAAATACCACGATTTTTGGTTAGTGATTTAAGTTGTTCTTGTGCCATAATTATTTAAAAACAATCATGAGATGCCTAAGAATAAGACATGCACAGAATCCCTATGCAAAACAACCTTTTATTTAAACTTCTAAGTTAACTTGCTATAGTTGTGAGCACGACACTGCTCGTTGGGATGAAAACTCACTATTAAGTTGACTTGCTATAGCTGGTCAATCGTGTGACGTCACAATGTTTTTGCGTGCGTGCGCTCTTTGTCTACAATATACGATTGTTGATTGTAATGTTTATATTCAGCTAAGTTGAAACAATTCACATACGTCAATACTTATTATTAGAACCAGTGAATAAATGTAATAGAAAATAGCACTCAAAATAAACGTTTGAGATACATCTCTTATTGTTATACTCACGAGAATATTACACTGATAATTCTATTTATGTGACTTGCTCACAAATCACTAACGACACTGTAAATCTAGTCACTCGTTTTCTTAACAATCTGGCCCGCGTGGACCAATGTTCGGGATTGACGGCTGAGGAATCCCTATATTTAACAACCGGAGGACCACTGAATTATACAACTCAGACTTTACTATTATTTAATGTATCACATGAACAAAAAGAGGACCCTGTTCGGTCGCTTCATTTTAGACAACAATAACAAACCTACTAGCCCATGGCAATATAATAACAACAAAACAAATGAGCATAGCAAAATGCAAAGACACACAATACACAACAAGTGATTTGTCATAAAAACCGCAAAATACTTAACTCTTAAAAACTATGATCTAGGATAAAACTTAAAAATAAAATTTTAATAGATTCTAATGATGTAAATCATTCAACTACCTTCCAACACAGTCTTCTTTTTCGATTCGCATGGTGTTGGTTTACCATCTTCATTCAGATCAACTCCTCGTTTTCTTTTGGAACCTTTGAATTTGAATTCTTCTGGAAGACCTGTGTAGTTCGAAAATATAATAGAGGAAACAAACATTTTGAAATTAAAGTATTAAAATAATTCCCTGAATTTGTGTAGTTAAAAAAAACTTATTTCAGTTTTATAGCTTTGGGAGTTTTTTAAAAACTTATAATAGCTTCTCACCCTTTACTATTTATTTGTCTTATCAATACAGTAGAAGGTTTGAGAAGAGTTTGTCTCATAGTTTGACACTACACTCCTGTCTTCTTTTTGTATTTTTAAAATAATTTTTTGGGACTTTTCTAGGTTTTCCAGATGTGTATATAGACTGCCTCCCCTCTCTCTCTTCCCCATTCAACTTTATGAGATGGTACCTGTATGGTAGTGATTAATAATGGTTTAGAGTTGGTGGCTCTAAGCCAAGTGTGAAGGAGAGTAATAATGGTCAGAAACTAGAAATAAAGTAAGACAGATGTGGAGATATGTGCCTCAATGTGCCATAATACTTCACTCCCCCACCAATGACATGGCTATTTTAGTAACTTTTGTCTTAGTACTTTAAAATAAATTAATGTAATTGTTTAGTGACTATTGTAAATAGGAAGTTCCTGGAACTAATAAATTCTGAAAAAACAACAGAAATATATTGAAAATTAATAGTCATGTGATTGTATCTGTTTACCTTCCTCCAGCATGGCTTCCACCTCATCGTCTGGAATGTCTGAATCATAGCTCAAATCCGACAAGCTATCCGACTCTCGGTCGTAGTTTTCATTATCATCATCATTACGTTCAAACTCGTCAAGTACATCAAACTCTCTGTAGTTGAAGAAATTCTGGTTTCCCTCATCGTCGTCATTTTCTTGACCATCGCTGCATCCTGAGGTGAAGGCGTTACCACCAGATGGAGTGTACGGGCAGCCGTTTGTGGCAGTGGTAGCAGCGGTCGACGCTTGTTGCGTATCCGCGGCATCATCTTCCTCGGAACTCTCTAAACGCGGCTTTTTACAGGGAATAATTCCTTCGGCATCGTCCGCTGTGCTGGGCATGCTACTTACTGCACACTTTTTATTTTACAACCTATTGTACTTCTGAAGGACCTTCAAGAGAACACAAATTGTCGATATTAGAGTTGGGTGGATGGTGTTTAAAACTGGCTTGAAGCCAGTCTCAAAGTAAACCATGTGGCTACTATAATTGGTGAGAAGATAAAGATAAGATCCAGTTGTAGCTGATAACATGAAATCAACTACAAATATCTGGTACTGTAGCTTCTAAATGCTGTAGTTGGCTTATTATTTCTGTAGCTCTTATTAAGTTTAAAGTTAGTAGGGTTTCAAGATTACCAACATTATTTATAAAAGAACAAATAGTTCCCTTAGTTAATGAACACTGGTATTTGGAATTATGAGCCTAAGACATTTCAAGAATTGAAATATTTCCTTAAGATATTAATAGAAGTAAAATAACAATCTTAAAATCTAAACATGGGGCATGGTGAGTTTTAATTCGAAATAATATTAGTCTTACTTTTAATAAGAACTAAATTGGTATGATTTAATACAAAATTAAAGTTTTTAAATAAGATAAAAAAATAATTTTGCTATTGGCTTGGTTGTATATGTAAAATTGTTGTTAGTGGGCACAGTAAAAGTGAGTATCTAATCATGTAACAATATTAAGATATTAAAGGTAAACTATTTTTGCTATAAATAAATTAATTAAACAAAACTATTTATGAAGAGACATTTATTTCAAAATAAGAGTTTACAGATTGACAGAGAAGAATCTTCAATTGCAACACTCCCTGTCAATTTGCCAAACAAACAATCAAGATTGAAATATTTAAAAATTCACAGATAAGAACATATTTTTTTTATTTTTGCAAGCTAAATCATTTGATAGCACATTTGTACAGGTACTCAACTCATCAATATTAAATAATAAAAATTAAGGTTATTGATTTTTATGATCACCAATCTGGTTTGAATTTTTTTTCTTAATAAACATAAATAAAAGACACATTTCTTAATAATACTGATTTTTTTAAATGCATGCATAGCCTATTTCTCTTCAGTCAAGCTAAGTCTCATGCTTCGTAATAAAGTCAGGTAGTTTAGTCAGACAGCCCGACAAAAAAATAAAACTTTGATCAAATCTACTATACTAAACTTCTTTAAATTTGCATGTTTAGTTCCTAAAATAAAGAAAAAGATGTGTTGATGCAGGTGAAAATAATTGGATTTGTCAGCTATACTATTATTCATTACTTTTATCATAGATCTATAAAAACCTTTCATGTGTGAAATAAATATATTTTAACAAACCTATATTTTAAATACTAGCCTGCTTATTAAATATTTAAGAGTACAATTATATATTATTATTATTAGCACCGCGTCTTACTACCCGTTCGGGTTATACGCACTTACACTAATGTGTAATGGTAGGGTGATTGTGAGATGAAATGGAGGACCTACAGTTTAACGTGGAATCCGAACCACGGTGGAGGCCTGGCATTCCCCACATTTACAAGATGTCTTGTCAGAGGTGAAGGAAGGGTTTGGTAATCAGATAAATCTTTGCCGCGACCGAGGATTGAACCTCGGCACAGAAGTCTGACACCTTACCCCTAGACCGCCAGGTCACCTCTTTAATTATATAAATTAATAATAATGTATATAGTTAAGTATATCAACAACCAAGTTTCTAGATAGATTATGCAAAGAGCACTAGTTAGTTTATTTATCAAAGTAGATCTCAAGGTTTTAATATTTATGTGAGAATAACTGAATTATATGTAGGCCTATCAGGGAAAAAGTCATTTTTAACGATTGATTTTAAATATCAAATATCAGTACTATCAGTTCACATAATATTAAAAACCTTGCCTTTAATTTAATTTGTATGTACAACAGTAGGTTCCATATTTTTAGAACATAATTGTAATCATAAAATGGTATGTGTGTAAAAACAATGTTTTAATTTGATTTAATTTTCAGATTTCAATATTAAGTGGTCTAGTTGATTGTTTTAATGTAAGAATTAGAAAAATATTAATATAATTTATCCCTCAAGGGGTGAAAGGTTTTATATTTATGGTCAGTCAAAATGTAGGCATGATAATCAGCCTAGCTAGCCAAAAACTGAAAACCCCTAGAAAGATTATATCTGTAAATCTTTGTTCAAAACACAATGTGTCAAATTAAATGAGCTCATTTCATGCTTTTGTTCAACAGCACATTCAACTTTGGTACATAACAAAGTATCGCTGACCAATTAAGTCGTTTAAAAACATGTGACACACACACAACTCCTTGATGGCCTTCTGCACGTGTCCGTGCCAACGGGTCGCGAAGACGTTCAGCGGAAGCAGTATCCCCCATCCCTGCCACCAGTAGTCCAACTCAGTTTAAAACATCAATTGGACAACTGAACTGGGGGCAGCAGTGGGGCCAACTGTCATCAGTTTAAATGTATGTATAAAAAGAAATGAATATTGTGTTGAGCCCATACGTTGCTTGACAAAGTGCAGTGGCAGTGGTTCTGATAAAAAGAGAGCTCAATTTTGGCATACATCAGCCCCCTCCTCATTAGAACTAGTGCTACGCATTTGACTCGCTTCCGCGCTGAATAGTGAGTTTTCCAACGCCCCGGCAAGCCCCTTGTTCAATAGTTTTGTCAGTTTGTTATCTAACATAGTAATGAGCGACTGTCTATTTAGTAATTTTATTTTTTTTAGATTAAATGTGAAATGAGGAAAAATTACAATACTTAGAAATTAGAGAAAAAAGAGCTGGTTAGGGTGGAGGTTACATAATGATGAGTTACATACCCTGTACTCATCACAAGACATAGAATAATCAAGTCTCTCAGATTATGGTGGGCAAGAAATGCTACGCGAACGGGAGCATCTAGAACTGTGTTCGGGGTCTGACTGGTAAACTCAACAGGAAGAACTAGACACAGATGAGAGGATAGCTGAGAAAGATGGGGCGTAATGAGGTGGACTGGATAGAACTAGCTCAAGATAGGGATAGGGCGTAATGTGGTGGACTGGATTAGGGATAGGATGTAATGTGGTGGACTGATTAGAACTAGCTTAACATAGGGATAGGGTGTAGTGAGGTGGACTGGATTAGGGCTAGGATGTAATGTGGACTGATTAGAACTAGCTTAACATAGGGATAGGGTGTAATGAGGTGGACTGGATTAGGGATAGGATGTAATGTGGTGGACTGATTAGAACTAGCTTAACATAGGAATAGGGTGTAATGAGGTGGACTGGATAAAACTAGCTCAAGATAGAAATAGGGTGTAATAAGGTGGACTTGTTAGAACTCGCTCAAGAGAGGGATTGGTGGCATACTTTTGTAAGTGCGACAATGAACTTCCTAATGCTGTAGACTAAGTAAGAGTTGGTTAAGTTTGAATGGGGAATTGCTGTAGTCATGAGAGAATGGATTCAGATTGCAAAAACTCATTCCATAGCTATAGTCTATTTTAGGTTATTTGGGTGGTACTTCTCTAAAATCCACTCGGAAAACTTTCACTCTAAGCCTCAAGCATGACTTCAAAGGTCAATAAAACACCTGCTGAATGACCATTTTTTAATGGAGAATTAGGCCTATTTGGATTTAACGGTTTCATAAAAAATGTAACCAAGACATCAAAGACAACTTTTTTAAATATCAGAATAAAAGAAAAATAAGTTTATCACGTAGCCTTTTAATGATTTTGTTAGGTAAAAGGACCTTTCCACTTTCCTTTTAGATGCTGGTTTCAGTGGAGTGGGACAGTGGTTCAAAATCTTTTTTGTGGGTAAGACCCCATTGAAGTATTATTTTATTTAGAAGACCCCATATCACCATGTAAATAAAATAAAAAGTAAAGAATTTTATTTCAAAATACATATTTAAAAAGGAATTTATTTTACATTCACCCATATTTGTTAGTTTTAGTAATTAAATTTCAGCATAATTAATCTAGATAGAAATGGTATGTAAAATATATTTAAGAAAAACTTACAATACAACATAAATATGAAAAAACCTTTACAAAAAAGTTTGACAATTCTAAAGTGAAATTTAAGATTGAATTTTGGGAATTATGCTCTCCATTCTTGAATTTGTCTGTGAAATCTCAACTCTGAGATAATCTTCAACTTCTAGTTTATATCGGTGTGAAAGCAGAAAAAGTAGTTTAGTGCACACAAGTTGATGCAAAGGAAAGTAAATATTGCAGTGACTAATACTGATACTTCATTCTTCCCGGACAGCAAAAATTCAGTCAAAGTTGATGTTCTGAACTTGATTCATAGTGTTTCGTCTGAAGATATTGCAACTAACTTAACGCCTCCTTTTCTTTCAATCAGTTATTTTTTTAAAGGGCGTTGATTTTGAATTAAAATGGATCTCTAAATTAGCCAAGATCTTAACCAGGAAACTGGTGAAACCGCTTTTTGATGTGGGTCTTCAGATTTAACTTTTTGGTTCAACTTCAATACTATTCTCTTGAAGAAACTGGGGCATGCACAGAAACATTTCGAAGCATTCATTTACAACTTTAGTTGAAAGCGCTTTTTAGTTTATCAATGAGCATAAGAATGTTTGTTCCTCCCCATGAAGAGATAAATTCAGATTGTTTAAATCTTATAAAAATATCTGTAAGATAGCTGAAAATAGCAAGCCACTACTCACCCATGAAATGTTTCAAAATAGCAGTAGAGTTTATTTCCATGATAAATATTCTTATCACCTCTTGCAACTCAAAGATACAACACAGCACCTTTCCAAGTGAAAGCCATCACCTTTATGTTATGCAAGTAACACAAGTTTATCATTTTCTGAGCCCATTTCATTAAACATCATTTTAAAAAGCCTACTGTTCAATCGGTTTGCATTGAATACATCTATAGCACAGAATGCATCATGTAACACTAAGTAATGTGCTCAAGTTGCAGGTGTTTCACCGCCAAGGGTTTTCTATGTATCATAAGTATAGTGGTCAGTGCACCTGACTATGAACCTAGGGCTCTGAGTTTGATTCTAAGCTGGTACCACGAGTAGTTTTTCTGAAAAGGAAATTATCCCCTAATGTCATCAGGGTTTGGTTAATTATGCATAAGTTAGGTTAAAGCGTTTCCACTGGTTCCACATCCTCATGCTATCAACATCATCTCATCTTAACGGGACATGGAAAGAGCCTCCACGGAAAAGATGTACGATTAGTACATTCGGGCGTCCCCTGGGCAACGGTACATTAGTACTGGATAATCTTTCCATAAACTGGGCTACGAATTTATGTAGCTCTGACACACAAGGGTTATAGTTAAAGAGATAAACTCCACCATAAGAGATTCCTCTTTCCACAGAGACCTGATTCATATAGATAACCGTAGTAGGCTGATACACTTTTAACTTTTTAAGGACTGCCGTTAACTTACATGTGGCCAATTATAAATATATCAAATAAATTAACATTGTTGCCTATTTGAAGTGAAATGACAGCATGAATGAAAGTAAGGAATGCAGTTGCCATTCCCTAAAGATTCTAATTGAGTATGTCTAATTTAATCTAAAAAAAAATTAGGCCTATGAAATTTTTTAATGTTTTAACATAAAGAATTAGCTGAAGTGTTTTTTTAATCAATTTTGAATAACATATGTTTTATTGCCTTAAATTAACTTTCCCATCAGTGGACACCCTATCATTCATTTTAAGTATATGAGAGTGTGTATAAAATCCAAAATATAAATTAATTTAGAGAATGAACAAATAACTCAAAAAACAGGACAAATAGTTTATAGTATTTATTGTGTTAAAATATAGGATTCTTCGATATTTATTTTCAGTTTGGTAGTAAAAGGTTTGCAATCACAGCCATGATTAAAAAATAATTAAAAGTTTAGTCAATAGGGTGTCTACTGGACGACAGTTCTGAAATTCCAGTATATTTCCAGAATGGTTTTTTTTTTTAAATTTTAGCATAAGCTATATAAGAGGCTTTCAGAGTTAAAGCGTCACTGTTGCAAAAACATAAAATGAAAGAAAGTTGTTGAGGTAAGTCATAAGTAAGCTAAATATTTGTATTGCAAGAATATTCAACTGCAGTTTGCATATAACTTAAAACTGATAGAAAATGTTATAGGCCTAGCAAACATTTCACTTGTGGTAATGCAAAGAGGCTGGTAATAGAACAACGCAAAGGCAGGATTCTTTTTTTTCTATGTCGTATTATGGTAAATTAAAAAAAAAATTACCATCTATAAAAACAGTCACAGCTAATTTCAAATAATGGCCGAATTAATTTTGTAAAATAATTTTATAGGCTAAATAAATAAGCAGTTGCTAACAGCAGCAGCCACACAGTTGGTATAACTCGATTGCAGGCTTTTGCCAAGGAGGATTTTTATAGGCCTAAATGGTATAAGATATTAAATTTTTCATAATATGATATGGAAAAGTTCGTTTAGATATTATTTCTAGTATTTGATTCAAAATTCAAGTAGGCTAGTACATTTCAGTAACAGAAATAAATTCAAGTAAATTATAGTATTAGTAGACACCCTAGTTAAACACTACACTAAGGACAGAACCCATTCTTGTCTTTACAAAAAAGAAAAATCATCAGCATCCTTGACAATTATGAAGGGTTGGATTCACCCAATTCCTTTGTGATGAAGTTATGTAGAGGTGATATTAAGGCGATGGAAGAATTTTTGTGCAGAGTAGGCCTATTCCAAGTCGCTTGGAGTCCTTTTAAAAACAAAACTAAAAGGCCTACTCCGCCAACGTCTTTCCCTAAAATTAATTAATTGTTAAATTATCAAAATAATTTTCACCATGTAAGAAATTTTCGAAAAATTGGATCCTTTACTGTGAGTCCTTCAAGGAATTTAAACAAAAAGTTTCAAATATGACCTTAGATAAAATTATTTATTGTATTCTATTCATTTAACAAAAATAGATCAATAAATGAAACATAAGTATGTTTAGTTTTAAAAGGCATTTTAAATCTTAAAAAGGTAGTGATTAAATGCTTATAATATCAAATCAAAACTTTATTTAATAGCTAGTTTTCAGTATATTATTAATACTTACCCTATAATCAACGATAGCGAAAGGTAGCACATAAAAAATAGATTTAAATCATAGAGGCATATGACTCAATCGCCATGAAGTGAAACAAATTTAACATTTAGCAGTGCACTCAAGTGTTTAAATGAAGAACTATGTAAGGCAGTCCCATGAAATACACCATTATGAATTAAGATCTCATAGAGAGTTTTAAAAAGCAGGTTTCCGAACAAGTGGTAGTTACTTAATAGATAATATAAATAGAAATATAACGAGATATAATTTATCTTACAAGTGCATTTTCTTTAAGCTACCACTCTCATCCATCCATATAAAATACCATTTATTTAATCTGCATTAATATGTTAATATATAATTAATTAAAAAAAAAGTTTTCATTATTTTCTATCTCTATGGCTCTAACGCCCATCTCTACCTCTATGCTCTAACGTCAACAAATAAACAACATTGTAGCCAACCTAACATATTTACCATAATACCACATTTCGGTTTGGTGTAATATTGTATTTACATGAGTCAGTGTTTAACTTTAAGGTGTATTAGCGTGCTAACCCAAATATTATTGTAATTGTTTCATTTACATTTACTTTATGATTTATTAACCTGCACCTTATGTATTATGTAATGCTACTCAGTACTCATATGAAAGCGTGGAGGGAGTAGAACAAGTAAGGGGGCAGTTATGTGACTCCAGTCCGATATCCCGTGACATTTGCAGTGCTTTTATTATTCCGAAGCTTTTACAAATCATAATAGCCGTAGATAAGAGTAAATGGACCAACATCCACTGTGATATAGAATGGGAAAATAGAACACTCAATATTTCAATATATAGATTCGAACTCCAAGACTTCTGTCAAGATAACCAAAGGTAGCCTAATCCATAGTTGTTGTGTTCCAGGCATATTTATTATATCTACAATTTTTCTCTGAATCAGGCAGATATATGTTTTTGAAATTAGGGTCTTTGGTTCGACTCTAGATGAGATGACTCTTATTATATTTTGTTGAGTTGAGGCATGTGTTGTTTTAATACTGTATTATGTTTTGTTTTCTCATGGAGTTGTGTTTCTTCAAGAAGCCCACACAGCTAAAAGAACAATTAAAATTATTTCAAAGAAATACAATTCGTGTAAATATTAGTTTAAGCCTAGGAATTTCTCTTGACAAGACCTACTCGTTTGTATGAAAAATATGAATAACTATCTACAGCTTTACTGTTCATTTTTATAATTTACAAAGTTCTAAAATACTATCTAATTTCCTTGGACTCTTCGTATATTTAGTTACTTATTACCTTTGATTAACCAATTATTAAAGATTAAAAGATGACTCTTGGTGTATAGGCCTATTCTGACAAATTTAGGCGTTCTCATATTTTTAAATTTTGTATATAAACTTAGTTTACAGTACTTATTGTCATCTGTTAACTAACACAAGCATTTGTTCTACATTTAAAAACACTTCAGAAAAAAAAAATGTGTTATACCAATAGAGGAAATGGCACACAGCTTCTTCAAACTCTGTATTGTTTCTGAACACCTTCCAGCTCTTTCCTTAATTCAGGAACAAATGAACAAACGGAAGTCTTTTGGACACAGGTTGAAGCTACAGGGAAGATAGTCAAGGTACTAAGAACCAAACTCTATGATCTTGGTTTGTGGCACTGCCATCGTGTGGGTGGCACTTAAACAGAATGGATGTGCTGAGGGGTTTAGGGAACTTTCAAGGAATAGTAGATTTTGGTCAATTTATTGTGGCAAAAGTGTTGGTGGTCTCAGTCTAATATACATGAATGCTTGAAAAAATCACCTTTGACCCTCTCCTAACTTCCTCTCGTGACAAAAAACAATTTGAGAAGTCTGCTTATTAAATGTATAAAAATAATTATTGACATCGAGGAACTTTTTTAATCCAGGGTTCTAGAATATAGTCTAAGGTACTAATTTTAATAATGTCGTACCCTGTAGGATATGTTGGTTGTCTGGTCTAGTTCTATTTTTAGAAATAAGATATCTAACTTGTAGGTAATACAAATAATCTAATATTTAAAAAAAAAGTCTATTTTAATATAAATATCAGTCTTTAAATACGTAAATAAATCAGATAATCCATGATGTACAAACTATACAAGCCAGTACTATTTCTGCTAACTGCCTATCTCTTACAATCCAATTTTCATAGTAAAGGCCAAATCTGACAAAAAAGTGACTAAGCTAGAGCTACTTTCCAATACTTATAAATCAGCTCATATAATCTGCAGCTGTCACTTTTGATATATATTATCAAACCTATAAAATAACACTATTAGTTATAGTAAAATTTTCAAATTTGACCACAAAAGTTTTTTGTTTTCTCAAAAGGCCCTTCCTATCAAAGTTGGACTGTAGCACCTAGGAGTAATTTAGCTTAGTAAACATTTAATAAACATATTCAAAGTTGTTTTAATGATTCAGGGATTTTCATATTGTTTGAGCTAAAGAACAAAGATTAAACTTAAACAATGGCGGTACCTGTGATCGTCCTTGATACAAAAGGACGCTGCAATAACTCCAACTTGAATTTGTTCATGGATGAGGCATGTCTTGATGTCCGTTCCAATGCCTTAGAGCCTTTAACAATATGGTCACTATCGGCTGAATGTGAAAAGGTAGGCATTAATATTTTTCATCTTTAATTTAAATATAAATTATATTAAGGAATGTGTGAGTAAGTTACTGGAGAATTTGAGTTTGAGACATATCTAAGTAGTTTTTCAAAACTCAGAAATGGAAGTAACTTGGAATTTTAAAGTTCATCTTTGACGTCTCATGTGTTTTTTGGCGGTGTATCAGTACCCGTTTAGACTATACAGTTATGTACTTGGCCCCTAGTTACACCGATGGTTTTAGGAATTAGAAGTTTATATTTAAAGGAGATGTACCTGGATTTGTGTGAAGGGATGAGTGGAAAACCATTTTGGAAAAAACCATCCTCAGTTCTTCCGGCTGAGATTCAAACCCAGATCACCCTGTCATCAGCAGTATAGTCCACTGCGAGAGTGACACTGAAGCAGGTCTATATTTTATTAATTTGGTACAATTTAATATATTATTTTATTACAAATACTATATTAATTTGGTACAATTTAATATATTATTTTATTACAAATACTGCCTCAATCTTGCTTTTATCATATTGTTCAGCATTTTAGTTAGAATCTGAATTTGTATTATAATTTATTTTTTTTGCAACTCAAACGCAACTCGAAGGGATGAGTAGCTACTCATACATCCGTTACTTTTCATAGGTAGGCTACGTGTATCGATAATTCAAATTGACTCAAATACAAGCCATATTACAAAATAGCAAAACTTTATTTCTAGATAATCTTAGGTGTATTAAAAAATTATAAATTGATACCTTTAATTAAATATTATTATTCCAATAGCAAACATTTGCATAATCTTTACTCTTACAGTATGCCTTACTCATCTTAATCAACACCAACTGTTTCCAGTTTGTGGCCAGGTCATTTTGGTAAAATGCCTCCTTCTTCCTCTATCCTTTCACCACTCTTCCTCCTTTAATGGCTTCCGTTCTTCTCCTCTCGCTTAAAATCTCTCTGTTATCCACTCCTCCCATCCCTTTCTTGACCTCCCTTGCGGTCTTCTCCCAACATTCTTCATTTCCATGATTTTCTTTGGCATCCTCTCCAACTCCATCATGTATGCCCTACTATGAAGCTAATATATTTGTCCGCTCTCTTATTTTTCAGTGTGCATACATTGAATCATCGAGCATCCCTCCAGTTGAAACCAAAACATTTATAGTGGATACAAAATTTCCTGTCCATCTTTTCTTTTCAGATGGGACATATAATCATTGCTAGTAAGTTGTACCGTATTCTTGTTTTTCAATATTTGACATATTTTTTCCAAAATATTCAAGTGTTTTGGTATAGTCCTATATTGGTTGTGTTTTTTTTACTGTGCATGCTTTTCAAAACAGGTAATAGGTATTATTTTTAAACTCTGTAACAAGCATTGCTTGGTAAAATAAGTCTAGTACGATGTCCAGCGAGCTGGAAAACCTAGAAAAGTCAGGGAATTTGCTTAGCCAGGGAGAGAATTTGATCAAATTTCTGAAATTTTCACACATTTTCTAAAAAAATTCAACTTTAATCTACAGCAGTAAAATTAACATTTTTCTTCCAGTTATACACACTTCAAACCTCTTTTTACACAGTTAAGTATACTAAGCTTGATTTTCAAAGTCAACATATGATTTTAGTGTCTTTCCACCCCTCTACCGCACATCTTTAGCCAAAGTTGAGGCATGTTTATTCATATTTGTGATAATTCGGCTACATTTTAGATAGAAGAGAAGAAATAACAAATAATGTGGTTTCTTACGACAATTCTAAACTGTAATGTAATGCCTCAATATGATCTCACTGAAATCTAACTTGGAACTTACTACCCAATAAATAACCCATCGCTTTAGGCTGATACCCTTTAACCCCTTCATAGAGTGACACAATTTCTGATAATTGAGCCATTGATGTCTAAAAATATTATTACATCTAGTTGCGATCTTAATAAATTATGTTTGTAATATATAGTGACTGGGGAAAATTAGAAATTGGCTCTGGAAAACCTGGAAAAGTCGGGGAATTTTAAAATATAGTTTGGCTCGACACCCATTTAGGCTACTTTATTGCTTAATCTTTAGGTTATTTTTTATATATATTTAACATAACCAATCTCTCTTTTAGATAACTTGTACTAATACCTTCATTAGTTGACATGCAGAATAAATATCAAGCTCATCTTGTCTGGTTTGCCGGTGGTGGGCAGGTCGGTGTTCGATTCCCAGCTAGAAGCTTATACAGAGGGCGATATTTACCTAAATGATTTTCCACTCTTTCTCCACAAAAATGTGAGAACATTTTCTCTAAATTCTGCCTTCTATATTTCTACCTCATTAATGTAGTTAAAATGCAAACTGGTCTAGCCAAGACGGATAATAAAATACAACGAAAAAAAAAATCCACTTTACCGTATATAGGCTAGCATATATGGAATCCCTTACCGGAAGCAAAGGTTGTAATTTCCCCCTGAAAGTGTTGTTAAATAGTTATTGATGACTTAGTTAAAAGTCAGACTCAAATTTACGCGCATCGGGGAACCTTGAATTGAATGGTGTGATATGGCTTATTACTATTCTAGAATTAAAGACTACTAATAAACATAGCTATAGACATGTTTTTAACTTGGAAACTAATTTGTATGCTTTCAAAACATATCCACTGTGGCTATAACGAATGATCAATCATTACGACATTTAAAAACATAGTTTTTTTTATCACCCCGTCTTACTACCCGTCAGGGTTATATGCTTATATAATAATTACTCTATGGTTTTTAGGTATTAGGAAGGTTACATTTAGCAGAAGTGTACCCACATTTTCATGGATAAAAAGATAGTGAAAAGCCACTCTTAGTACAATTCACCATGATTCAAACCTTCAATCTCCTTGTCATCAGTAGTCTAGTTTACTGCAAGATTAGTGCATTAAACTATCTGGTCATCGGAGCAGGTAAAATAAAAATTAAATTATCCTTTTTTTTTCGCAGTGAAAGAAATATACATTTTCAAGAATATGGAAGATATGGCTGGAATATATCCAGCGATGGCTGCTCTGATATCTACAATATTGAGCAACCTCAATTGCCCTACTTGTGTAAGTATTGTCACATCTTGACATATGTAACCACAAGTTATTTGTGAGTCATTATGAGAGTAGGTCCTATACATCTCGCTGCTTTCTATTTGTTGACATATTGGGTATTTATTGGTAAACTCATTTTTCACTAGCAAAAAAAAAAACTGATATTAATATTAATGTTTTTGGACCTTAACTACAACAAAGGAATAATAATTACCTAAGTCCACATAATGTTTGTCACTACGCAACCTTGATGATGGCTATTGTATCTACAGAGCAAATATCATAAACTATTATTACCTCAACACAGTTAGAGCCTGAAAAAATTATTTTCAATTTTAGCACTGGGTGTGAAAGACTTCAAAACAAAATCTTAAAATTCTTGAGGATATTTGAGATTTTAAGAAAATAACACATTTAATGTAAAACAATCTTCAGTTTGAGTGGAAATTTAGTTTAGAGCTCTTGTACTGCTTCATGGTGGTGTTTATATCCGGTGTGTATGTAAATTTGTTTGGTAGTACCTAGTAAAAATTAAAAAAAAACTCATTTTATTCCATATTTTGTTTTGTACAGCCTTGGTAGTGGTCTTTTGTACCTTTTTTATCCTCACACTCCTCTCTTGGGCGACTATGTGTGTTCTCCGCTCAGAATGGCTTGCCAACTTGAAACAGAGGAATGTCCCCTTCTCAGAATTGGAAAGTGTAAGTACAGTACTTGTCAAGTTCGGTCGGATTGGATTCAATCCAATATCACTATAGCTTTTTAATTAAGAACATAAATAATACATTTTCTATATAAAAAAAATGGCCTAGCCCAATCACTTTTCTTTTGAGGTTATGTATTTTGTGTATGATAAATATGAAGGTCTAACACGCTACTTTTACATTAAACTAGACTGCTGATGATGAGATTGAGGTTCGAATCTTGGTCGGGTGTAATGAGGGCGATTTTTCCAAACTAGTTTTCCACTCTCCAGGGTGCCTACCATCCAGGAAAATCTGGGAAAACTGGAATTAGCTGGGAAATTGAAGTGGTTGGGAATAAACGGGAATAAGTCAGAGATTTGGTAAATTAAAAAAAAAAATGGGAAAATAATAATTTACAAAA
>CABEEJ010002257.1:0-27257 GCA_901482245.1 Timema douglasi | reverse complement strand
GTGTAATGGTAGGGTGATTGTGAGATGAAATGGAGGACCTACAGTTTAACGTGGGATCCGAACCACGGTGGAGGCCTGGCATTTCACACATTCACAGGTTGTAATTAATACACATCTGGTCAGAGGCGAAGGAAGGGTTGAACCCCGGACCCCAGCACAGAAGTCCGACACCTTAACACCAGACCACAAGGTCACCTGTCAAGTTGAGTAGACACCATGACTCTCCCTCCAGGCAAATACGGATTTACTTCCTCTAAATATAACCTTCCTAGTACTTAAAACCATAAGTGTACAGTAATTAGTACATATTAGTACATTAGTACCCAAACGAATAGTAAGATACGGTGGGGGGAAAAAAATATGATACACTGATTCGATACTTTCTTTTTGCATCAAATTTTAATCCTGAATAGAAACATTACAAGAGTGTTTTAAAAGTGTACTAGTTTACTATATTGAAAAGCTTTTAAACACTGATGAATCAAGATGAAAGAAAGCAATGCAAATTCTGGTATATTACCTCTTAAATGCTTCCTTCCTAATACCTACCCCATTAGAGTAATTATCATATATGTGTATAATCTGAACAGGTAGTAAGACGCGGTGATAACAAAAAAAACACTCTGGGGTTGCAAACCACTGGAGTTAAGACATTCAGTTTTAGTACTATATTACCCACAACAGTGATTGCATAGAATGTACAAATACAGAAACACCTTGTTGAGATTCGACTATAATAAATAATCAAATATGTAAAATGGATTTCGTACACATAGGGGTTTTTTCAACACCAAAAATATAAACCAACACTCAAGATACACCTAAAAAAAAGACAAATATTTATTATTTTTGATGCTTAAATAACACAACCCTTTGAACAACTCTTACTGATATTGATACTTTGATTAGAAAAATCACATCAAAAAATGGCTTGAATAAATCTAAATATTATTTCTTAAGTTTCTAAAGTAACCCTTCAGCAGTTAATCTCAGTTTTCTAGACCAGAGCTGTTACTTTTTTTTTTTCAAGTAGCTGTCCTCGCAAGTTTGAGCTAACCTCTTTCCAGACCCACTGCTTCACAGAAAAATCTGGAAGCACCAGGGATCGAACCCAGGAACTATTGACTACTAGACCACAAAGGCGGCAATGACATTAATAAAACCCACATGTTATATAGGATCTAGGTACTCCCAGCACAGATGGGGCAGCCCCTATGGTTAGGTCGGAGCTGCTGGCCGTCAGGAGAGAGAAGACGCGTCTGAGGTCACTTGATGTCTTCCGAGGGTAAGTTCCCTTCTCATTATTAACTTCTCGATAATCTTAGCTGGTTCTCATTTATGTTCAGGATTCATTACTCAATAGCATTTTAACACTCGAGCTAAGTACCCAGGGGTTAGGGTGTCTACTTACTACAGATGTAGAGGGTCTGTGTTTGCTTCGTAGCAGGGCTGAAACAATCACTGTAAAAATTGGGCTTGTTATTCTATTATAAATAATAATTTACGGAGGTGAAAAGTCTGTTTTTTTTTCAATCAAAAGTGAACCTGAATTAATTAAATAAAACATTCTCTAAGTCAAATTTAAGTATAAGTATTTTTTGTTAATTGTTTTATGCTGGAAAATATATTTTATTGTGTTTATTTATTTAGCTTTATACTACAAGTGGATCAAATTCTAAATTTCTCGAATTCAAATCATAAATTTTATTTTTTAATCTCAAACACAAATTTGAATCCTCGAATATTTAAAAATATACAATTTTAGTTTAGGTTAAAGTATTTAATAAGGGTGAAATTCTCTCATTGAGTTATTTTATATAGAAATTGCAATTCTTGATGTTTAAAAACTCTTTTTATTATAAAAATCAAATTATGATGATCTTTTAAGTAATTTATAAATAGAAATATACATTTGGAGAGCTTTAATTTGTTTTGGTTTTTAGTATTTGCATTGCTGTGATGATATTCGTCAACTATGGCGGAGGTCAATATTGGTTCTTTAAGCACTCGACGTGGAACGGACTCACCATCGCTGATCTTGTATTTCCTTGGTAGGAATTTAAAAAAATTATAATAAAGTATTTGGACTGGTGATGAATTGAAAATATTATTGATGTATATGTTTTCTTAATAACATTTACCACCCTCTTTGGTGGTGGAATGGTCCACTCTTGCAATAGACTGGATTGCTGATGACAGAGAAATCTGGTTTGAATCCCAATCAAGTACACTGGTGGGGACCTCGATGGTTTTCCATTATACTTTCATACAAATGTTGGTACACTTCCTCTAAATCAAACCTATCTCATCCCTTACACATTCGTAATAAGTACATATGCATATAACCCAAATAAGTAGTGATACGCAGCACCACTTTTTTTAAAATCATTTTACTCTGATTATAGAAACATCTGTTTACTTAAAAATATATTTTAATAATCGATATTAATGTTATTTACTACTGAAAAATATACTTATATCTTGTTAAGTTAATCATTATGATAGCCAATATTAAAATTTAAATTATCTCATTAATAAGCAACAAATAAAATAACCTACTTTGTTGATTGAATGGTTCAAGATGTCACACTCGCAAACTATTGCACTGCTGATGATGGATATATCAGGGTTCAAATCCCAGTCGGTTGTACTGAATCTAATCTTTCTTAATGTTTTACACTCTCTTCATGCAAATGTGGGTACACTTCCTTAAATTTAGCCCTCCCTCATTCTTTACACATTGGCGTTATTAGTATATTACCAATGTGAATAACGCTAGTGGGTAGTAAGACGCAGTTCTAACAAAATACAAAAATAAAATGTTAGTACCGAGAAAAAACAAAATGATGTATTACTCATAGGTTCTTGTGGATTATGGGTGTGAGCATGGCGCTATCACTGCGCTCACAACTGCGCAGTTCAGTGAGTCGCTGGAAGCTGTTCAAGAAGGTTCTATACCGATCCATCATTTTGGTGACTTTAGGCATATTACTCAACTCTATTGCAAATGCAAAACACACCAAGAGCACCAGTCTTGCCAACTTAAGACTTCCTGGGGTGCTTCAGCGCATTGGGTTGTCCTATTTTATAGTGGCCACACTGGAGACCTTGCTCATGAAAAGGGAGTTCTTCTTCGAGGTAGGTCAATCACGTTAATAACCATTAAAAGTTAGTTCTATATATATTATCTATCAATAAAATTATAGTAAAATAAATAATTTTTCTGTGTTATATAAATTTTTATATACATCCATTAATGTTTCCAGCCTGTGACTTGGGTCAATTTTTTATTCAAGCCATACATTTTCCACTACCGGCTTGCTAGACCTGTCGTAGCTTCATATGTATTATAATCTATCTTAAGACTAGGATAGGCACAACATCCAGTCCCCAGTCTTTAATTCATCACTGTGAAAGGGTACACCCACATTTTACCCATAATAAATTGTTGGTTATACCGGTAATCGAACCCACAGACACGCTCTCGATTGAGCTAAGGTGTCGGATTATTATATAGATAAGGAGTTTGGTTAAGAAAAAACATACCCCTATATTCACCAGAAGAGAGGGAAGACAATCTTGACATTATTATTAAACAAACCCCATATCGCTGGCATTTAAATCCTGAATTCCTATGTCAGACTTAAATTTTGTTACACACTCAAAGTCTCATCAATATATTCTTTAATTTTAGTTATTGTGACATTTTGCTTAACCTAACGGAGGAAGAGAGTAATGAAAATAGTAATAAGTAGGGATGGGGCCTCGATTTGAGACTCAAATCTCCTTTTCAAGTGAAATTTGTTTTATAGCTCCAATATTGCTTTTTGGTGGTTCAGAACCAATTATAATTATCGGATAAACTCAACTATCGGGTCCCAGATCGGTAATTTAACACTTAACTGAATGTTTGAATGTTATAATGATTGGATTATAAGAAAGAAGGTTAACATTTGGTTACTACTTGTATTTTATATTATACTAATATATTTATGTTTCCTCTTATCTTCATAGTTATTGGTGATTTAGTTTTGAGATTATGATTAATAAATCAGTGGATTCAACCCATCTATAGTTTTAAGTGAGATGGCTAGAGACATAATCGAGGCTGTGCTTTACTTTATTCTGCGGAAGAAGGAGACTGAAGTACCCCGAAAATTTAATAATTATGCGTTTTGATTTGTTTTAATTGTGAACTTTGAGGCCTACAGTTTTCTGGTAGGTGTTTAGGTAGGCCTCGCCCTTATATCCTCTTTTCACTGCTTAATATAATTTCAGATTATAAATGAAAAGGGCCAATTGCAGTACGCATGGCTTGACATACAAATATATGAGAATTGTTTTACCACTTTAATGACTGCTAAAAAAAAATTTCCTTCCTACCGAAATCTGACTGTACAGGTTACTTTTACCCAAGACTATTATATTTGAGTTGATTGCTTCCTTCATCACTCACGCTCACTTGTGTTCAGTATGGTCCTTGGCTGGTCCTACAAGATGTCCTGGAGAGCTGGTTACAGTGGCTGGTGATCTTAGGCCTCGTCGCGACACACACATGCCTCACCTTCCTTCTGCCCGTGGAGGGTTGTCCGACCGGATACCTGGGTCCCGGCGGAAGCTACAACTACAGTTCCCATCCCAACTGTACCGGTGGCGCGGCAGGATACATCGACCGAATGGTGTTCCGAAATGAACACCTCTACCAAAAACCCACCTGTTATGAAATATATCAGACAACACTGCCTTACGACCCTGAAGGTACAGTGAAGGCGCTCAAACTGTCGTCACATTTTCAGATACATTCAGTAGGAGTGTGCGAAATACACTTTTTCAATACGAAGTTAAAGTCTAATCGAATAACATGAAATATTCTTAAAGCCGAATTGAAGTTTAGATATTATTGATTATTTGTTGTATGCTTTAAAAAATTATATCCTGTTTATTTATATAAATTTATATACTAAAATCACTTTTTTTAATTGCTCTTTAAGAAAAATCTCCTTTCACTCGAGATTTTGAGGTAGTTTGTAATATCTATTCAGAAGGAGGAATAGGAAAGATGAATAGAAAACATATAAACGGAGACGAACACAATATGGCTTTTAAAATAAAAAGAAGAAAGTTGCGTTGCGCGTTTCACACTCCCTACTGATCAGTTCCGATAGAATGAAACCTAGGTCGGGGATTGGGCAGCAACGATTGATTTTTTTCAAGAGACAGCCATTACCTCTTTGTCCAGTGACAGCAATGTAAAGGGTGAAATGTGTTCTTATCTTCATTGTTAAAACCACATTGTGTTCCTTCCCTTTTATATGTATTTTTAATTGCACAATTGTTTGTAATATTTCATTCAAATTTGATAAATTGAGTTATCATTACAACATGCAATTCTTTAACTTCAGATTATTTCATGTGAATATTGTAATTATCTGCTTCGGCGGTCACATGGTCTAAGATATCACTTTCATTTTGGCCTAGATTGCCGATGAAAAGGCGATCAGGATTTGAATCCTGGTCTGGTGTAATGAGGACAGTTTTTTTTTTCTCAAAATAGTTTACCAATCCCTCCACACAAATGATATTACACTTCCTCTAAATTCAACCGTCCTGGTCCTTAACTCATTAGTGTAGTTAGTACATATTCATGTAATCTGAACATTTTATAGTATGATGCGGTGTTAAAAAAAATTACATATATTGTTGTTATTATGATAAATATTGAAATTTGTAGTATACATAATATCTAAAAAATAGAATTCAACACGAATTGAATATTTTATCAGTCATCCATTTTATTAACGAGGTTTCATAATTATTGTCAAAGGCCAATTATTTTTTTCTATGCGAAGTAGAAGTTTATATTTTTTTCGAAGCCTTGCACACCATATAACACGTCCGTATATATTAGTATTCACATCACATAATAATTGTAGGTGTAAGTTTAAATTTAAAATCTAAAAACAAAAGTGTTTAGTTTCATAAATCGTTATATAGTGGAAAGATTCTCTGGATTATGTCACTGTTTTTATTCCAAATGTGAACTTAAAGTGTCTTGTTACTCAGGTCTGCTGGGAACCCTGACCTCCATATTGATGGTGTACCTCGGAGTGCAGGCTGGCAGAATCACGCTTTGTTACCACTACGCCTACTCGCGTGTAGTTCGCTGGACGAGCTGGGCCGTCGTCACGGTCAGTTTGATAAGAATCTCGTATTGTTTTGGGGTTTATTTATATAATTGATCCTGACTACAGATCCAGAGGTTCTGGGTTTAATCCTCTGCGATTATAGATTTTTCTGTGAAGTAGTCGGTCTGGAACGAGGTCAAACTCAGCCTTGTGGAGACAAATGAGCTTTTACATCCATTACTGTTTCCAGCCTGTGGCCAGAGTCAGTTTTTTATTCAAGCCATATATTTTCCACTATCGGCTTGCTAGGCTTGTTGTAGTTTCATACGCCTTATAATCTAACTTTAGACTAAAACAGACAAAACATCCAGTCCCCAGCCATGAATTCATCACTGTGAAAGGGTAAACCAATATTTTCATCATTGACAAATTTTCGGTTATGCCGGGAATCAAACCTGGGACCCTTGTCTCGGTAGGCAAACACGCTACCGGCTGAGCTAAGGTGTCGGACTACAAAAATGAGGAGCTACTTGAATAAATAGATAGCAGCTTTAGTCTAGAAAACTGATATTAATGGCCAGAGGATTCGTTGTGCTGAATACATGACACCCCATATCCACAAATATTGACACTATCTTCACCAACATGCAGCAGTTACTCGGCCGGTATAGCTTACTTACCGGCTGATGACATGGAACTGTTGTTGTTATTTTTTATTATTATTATTATTATTATTATTATTATTATTATTATTATAGCACTAGCAAGCTGCAAGTTTGATGGTTGCTAGATTGCTAGATATCAATACACCGAAATATCACTGGCTGTTTTTTCATGAACATTTACTTAACACATTAAAATCAAGAAAGGTAAAAATATTTTTTAAGGTTCGTTGTAGCATTTTTAAATGTATCATACACATGAAATAAAATAAAATTGAATCTTTTTGAATTGAATTATTCTCTTGAATATTCTTGAATTTTACATTCCTTGAAACCAGGCGAGTTGTCAACAAATGACTGACAGAGTAATAGCATGCATTCCATGACTTTAGTCTTTTTGAAGTCAAAGCTAACCAATATTTGAAGCAAACTCAAAAGATTTCTAACCTATACAATTTTATAAAAATTGTGTTGTGTTGAAAAAGATGTATATATTGTGCATATTTATATAACTAAATATTACATAAAAGGTTTTCAATTCCAATAATACAAAGATTTTTCCAAAATTTATAAATTATGTTGTTTGTTATTCAATTACCATACATTTTTGTTACGCACATAACAACAGAAAATTTAAGTCCGAACGTGGCTATCAACATTTTTATTGGCAAATGTGGAATAAAAAAACTTGAAACTTTAATAGCTATTTACTAAACTTAATTTTCCCTTCCCAGGGTCTATTGGCGGGATGCTTGTGTAATTTCTCTCGCAGTGACGGGGTAGTCCCTGTCAACAAAAACTTGTGGTCTGTTTCCTATGTCCTTGCGACAGCCAGTCTGGCCTTCATATTACAATGTATCCTCTACATCTGGGTCGATGTTAAACGTTGGATGTCATGCAACCTCTTCCGATTTGCAGGTAAGCTTAACCAAGCCAAGTGCCTCTAATTAGTGACTATTTTTGACAAAATTTGCTATTTGAGTCCCTAGCATCAATCTTAAATCCTAGTTATTAGAAGTCTGTGAGCTCAAGTCTTTTCATCTGACTCTAGCTAAGTTCAATAAATGTATGCTATTAAAACTTAACCATGTAAATAAAAAATGATTATTTGTTACAATTAAAAAACCGTTTTAAAATGAAAATAAAATTCAGATATTTAAAGTTTTAAAAATAAACCTTTGAAATGACAATAGATTTATAGAATTGATAGTTTTCTTTATGAAAATAAAATAGATTATCTTTTGAAAACTTAAATATCAGGATGTCATTTATTTTAAAATCGAGCTCAGCAAGTCTAGGCCGATGATCAACATTTAACCTTCACACACCTTTCAGTTTAGAATTAACCATATCATTTGAGAATCTAACGTGTTGCTAGGAGCACATGTATGACATAATGATGGATTGACCGCACTCAGAATCACCCTCGACATGTTCAGAACTATGGGCTTCACTCACGAGATATCACAGCCAAAATCTTCCTGAATAATTTCAAAATGTTTTAAAACAATGTCTTAACGGTGCTTGTGTACTGCGATTTATTTCTTACACTGGATTTCATCGCTAAGGAAGTTGCACGGTTACTATCGGGAACCAGCGTTGTCATTCTCTCGTTCTTGTTTGGTCAATCTTCACTCAAATAAGACAAGTTATGCTGGTTAGTGGATGTTGCCAGATGCTTTTTTTCACCTTTAGCACACCACCTTCCGACATAACTGAGAGAGAGGAGATTTGGCAACAATTAACTGAGAGAGAGTGAAGATAAAGCTTTTCTTCAAAGGACCTGCAGTTACCTCAGCAATGATATTGGGTGTAGTTTGATAAAGAACCAACAAATAAGAATTAACTAATGAATTGTGTTGTCTATATTTAAGTGATATTTTGAATGGGGATTAGGACCTTCGAATCCTTGCGGAAATTCAAGATTCTGCTCAGGGGTGTGCGACTTGGCTTCTGGTAAAACTAGTATCAGCTTCACCTTCACTTCAAAAAACATCTGGCCTAGTCAATTATTGCCATTCTGAGCTGTTATGTACAGTACAAGACAATATTCAATTGAATTGTGTGTTGGAGTAGTAACTTATTTATAAAATATTAGAAACTTGTGTGCAATAAATTGTGCGATAAAAACATTTTCCAAGTAATTTTAGTTTTAAAGTTATATAATCAAACCAAAATATAATACTTTTTTAAGTATTAAGGTGAGATGGAAGGTGACGCT
The DNA here is from genome assembly GCA_901482245.1 of Timema douglasi. Classification (NCBI taxonomy): domain Eukaryota; kingdom Metazoa; phylum Arthropoda; class Insecta; order Phasmatodea; family Timematidae; genus Timema; species Timema douglasi. The sequence continues at coordinate 18,249 of CABEEJ010002257.1, read as the reverse complement.
AGAAAAGGCCAATGTTTTTGCAATTTTTATGGCAAAACTTTTTTTTTTGTCGAAATAAATAAAATATTGCTCTAGTAGAAACATACGAGATTAATTTTCTTCACATGTTGGTATCAACAGTTGTTGAATACCTATCATGAGCATAGCGGCACTAGATGAGAAACTTTTTAAATGAAGAGAAAAAGTTGTAATTAAATTCCAGGACACCCTTTGACAGATATTTAAGACATTTTGAGGTCACCATGTGAAGAAAATTTGATTATATGTTATTACTGGAACAATATTTTATTTATTTTGTTAAAAAAAAATGTTTTGCCATAATAACTGCAAAAAAACTCGCATTTTCTCGCATCCCCTTCCATCCCATCTTAAACAATCAGCAAAAAATATTCAAACTTTGATTTGGCTTCGAGAATATTTCATATATCTGATTCTAGTTTGCTCCGAATTGAAAAAAAGGACTTCACACACCCCTAATAAATTAAACTTTTTTTTTTCCACAGGTATGAATGCCATTCTGCTGTATGTGGGTCATGAGCTCACACACGGTGTGTTCCCATGGGGGTGGCAGCCATATTATCACACACATATGGAGTACCTGCTAATGGCCCTGTGGGGGTCATGTTTGTGGGTTTTCATTGCGTTTGTGCTCTTCAAAAGGAACATATTTCTCACTATCTGAGTCATCTTCTCAACCCACAGTTTTTAGACAAAAAAAAAAGTTCATTCTGCGACTTTAATTCATTGCCTGTCAAATGCTCATAACTACCTACAATCTTTTGATTTGTTGATCACTAGAAAATGTGTAACAAGAAGACTGTTGTTTTGTAGAGATGGGACTCCCAAATTCTTGAATCCCATGAATCCTAGAGTATACGATAAATTCAAGATTCGTAGAAATCTCATAAAAGTATATTGAATATAATTATGAAGACCTTAACTTCAAACACCCATTTTAAGCAATTAGTAATTAGTAGTTATAATATAGACTCGTAACATTGAGAAAGTAACAAAATCATATAAAAAAAAGATGAAATTGTATTAATAATTTACTAAAAAGCGTTTTCTGTTTTGTTGATGTTATAATAGACATGACAAACAAAATAGAATCTGCCAGTGACATTAAGTCGTAAACCAATTTTTAAATTCCAGATTTGAAAGAAAATTTAAGATTTAAATTTGAGATTTAGATTCGATAGATATCGGATTCAACCCATTGTTTTGTGATTTTTGTATTCAATAATCATTCCCTGCTAAACAAATTCCTTTTAAAATTTACACCACAACTATAAAATAAATCTCGACTGACTAAACATTTTAAAAATATGTTTTTTTATTTCTAAAATTTTGCAATCTTGTACCGTTTAACATAGAAATACTATTATTTAGTTAACTACTTTTAAAATGTTTGTATGCCCACAGACCTTGATTTATCCAAGGTCTTTTGCCAAATTTGTTGGAATTTGATCCTTTAGGCCTGAGGGTGTTCAAATGCTACAAATATCACTTTCACTCCTCTTCTTGTGCAGGGGACCCTTGAGAAAATGAAAGTCTCGTTTAGTGGTGCTGAGACTTCTTGAAACTATCCTCTACTAGGGACACCGAAGATTCACAGTTTCATTATTGAAACAGCACTGCTAAATTTTCATTCCCCCCTCCCCTTCATGTTTCATTTTTATGATAGAGGAATATTTCCCAAACTAAAATTGTGTGTAACTCTATAGTGAATAATAAGTTAGTGATGAGAGAGTGGAATTGCGAATAGTGTATGAAGAAATGACGGACTAGTTTAGTTATCCCTTTCAAGGGCCGGCCCAATCACTCAGGTTGGCTTCCTTCCCTATCACTTAGATTAAATTAGTTAATGATTTGACATTTAATAGGGTTCAACAAATGCTTGGTACGGAAACTTTAATTTTTTATTCTTATTTCGATACAATTGACCATGAAATTTTAATTTATAATTTATAATTTTCATTTTTCTCTCTCCATGATATTTTGCATATTTATTTTGGTAATAAATAAAGCATAAGAAGTTATTTTAACATTTACACTAATTCTATTTTGGAATACATAAATAGAGACATACTAGTGGAATTTGAATTTTAATATTGAGGTTTAATATAGGTAAATATGCTATGAAAAGCATTATTTAACTCGGTATTCTAAATATCTTTAATTCAATATTATAAACTATTTTTGTATATTAGGGGTATGTGAAGCTTAAAAACTTCACTTCATATATTTTTCATGTCAACTTTAAATTAGTTTTAAAAAATAAATCCCAATAAAAAAAATTGACATTCAAATTACTCACTATGTTTAATTTTTGTCATTTAGTGCTGTTATGTACGTTACAAATTAATATTTGTAGAACACAAATTTGTCGTAATTAAATTACATGTATTAATGAGTAGTAACATAACTTAGCAACTTTAGATGAGTTATATAACTGTGGATCATCACAGGATGAGCTCTAAGCCAATCACAAGGTTTCAGCTTCATCTGCATTGTTTGCTTTATGCTACATGAAATAGCTTCAGCCTTTCCTTTTCGGAGTGAAAACTTCTGCTGGAGAGACCCAATCAAACTTCAAAACCAACCATTTCGAACAGCACACATATGCTTAAACAAACTGACTCATCCATTTTGTGTGTGTGCGTGCATTCAAAGTAAGATAGTAGCAGACAATTACATTTACTCTTATGAAATGATTTGAAATAACTCTTAAAATGGAAAGTATGCATTTTGTTCGCTTATTGTGTTGTTTTGTCTCACTACTCAATACAATAATTTAAAAACATCCGTTATATATATATTCATCTTAAAGATCTATTTATCCACTAAAAAATAAAATATATCAGTAATCAGCTGTTTCTAGTTTGTGTTGAAAACCATACATTTCTGCGCGACTATGAATAATTTTGCTTTCTATTTTCAGCTAACGTGGGAATTAAGCTTTAATCATATTTGCATTAAAACACTTTATATATAATATTTATATTTCCGTGTCCAGATGTCATTTTTCAATTTTCAGAATATGATATTTAGATGGAGTAATCCTCACTAAAAAGCATAAATAATAGCTATGGTTATTTGATTCAATAATATTTAGTGTTAAGTGTTATATAAATATGCACAGTATAAATATTTTATTTAACCAAAAAAATAATAATTGAACTTAAAATTCAAATTCAGGTTTATTTCATATAATGGATTTGATTTCGGGAATATTTCATATATTTGCTTCAGCTTCAGGAATATTTATATATTCCATTCGGTTTTGGGAATATTTAATATATTAGATTCAGCTTTGAGAATACTTCATATACTCGGTTCAGCCTCACTTTCAATCCAAAAAGATGAGGTTCGCATATCCCTATTGAACATTATCACTTGTTATTAGAGTTACTAATTGTAAAACTATATTTCTAGTGGTGTTGTACTTAAATTACAACATTAAAATCTTTTTGTCATGTAATTAATTGTATCCTTTTGGAATAGTGATTCTTGAACATATGAAAAAATGCAAGGCCGTAGCCAGGGGGGGGGTTTTGGGGGTTCAAACCCCCCGCGAAATTTTATGAACAAAATATATATAGCTTTATTTATGGTTCAAACGATATAAAAATTAAAATACAAATACAAATTAGGCGGCTGTGTTATTATAAAAAGCACTTCAAAGAGCTTCTAGAGGTGTTAAATATTTAGAAATTTTCCTAGCGTTCGGCATTTTGGGGGTTATTTTACCATAAAAAACCTCACAGAGCTTCAAAAAGTGTTTAATATTTAGAAAATTTCCTACCCTCCGGCAGCTAGGGGGTTATTTTATCATAAAAAAACACTTCAGAGAGCTTCTAGAACCGTTTGTCATTTATAATGTTTTTTATCTTCCAGCAATTGGGGGATGTGCTCACCTAACCCCCCCTGAAATTATTGGCTGGCTACGGCCTTGAAAAAATGTATAGTTAATCATAATTTGAACAAATAGAGAGCTTAAACTCTTAGTGGCTTGCTCAATAAAAGAGAAATACATTTCACACTTTTCATTACTGCCTCTAACAAAGACATAATTATTTCTAAAAAAAAAAATTAAAAGAAATCAAGTAAGCCAGGAACTAAGTTATTGAGTGTTTATAAATTCAAAAATATTGGGTGGTACAGTCACTTCTTTGGAAGAAGGTACAGAAAACTCTGAAACCTTCTGTCATATGTAACAAAATGTACTTCCTTCAACTTTTCTTTCGAATATATGACTTCATTTTGGGGGTAAAAGATACTTCAGATTCTATTTCTACAAAGCTTTACCTAAAAATACACATCTACTCTCAATTTTTGTGATATTTTCTTTTATACTTTACATTTAATGTTCATGTTTCAAAAATCTGTACCAATTGAGTTACATATTGAACCTGAATTATCAACTTAGTATGAACAATATTCAACATTTTGTGAACTATATTAATCATGTAGAATGTCGTCTTAATGAGAACATATTTGACACACACATACACACACACACATGGTATGTATATATATATATATGAAGGCCATAGGAATGAAGTTTTAGAGAAGCATCCTAGCCCTCACCAAAAGAGATAGGACTAGTAATGAAGATGCAAGGTCAAGAGTTGAGGTACATGTGATAGTTGAGGAAGTTAGGATGAGGGGGTATGGACATGTAACAAGGATGGAAGAGGAGAGGATTCCAAGAAGATTAATGGATATGAAGTATGTCGGGAAGAGAATGCAAGTTAAAACCAAAGAAGAGATGAGAGGAAGAATGGTGGAAGAACAAAAGGAGACGGAGGCATTTTTTTACTTAACATACCCAGCCACAGGCTGGTAACAGTTCAAGATGATGTTGATAATGATGATTATGTGTGTGTATATGTTAAATAAATATTGTATATATATTTTTCTCATTTAAAACTTACTATAATTTGGTTGATGTAATATAAATTATTTATTTTAGATGTAGAATATAGAATAGGTATAACTTGTGCTATGTACCAACAAATTTAGGGATACAAAATTGTAGATGTGTTGTATCATCTTGGAGTATATGAATAAAAAAACTTGAATACCACTAAGTTAGAATATACAGACTGTAATTCAGTTAGGGCAAAATTGTTGATAGAGCTTTTTAATCACTTGTAGTCGTGGAGTCCAATATTATACTTATATAGAGCTTTACTAATGATCATTCCAATTTATACTATGAAAAAAAAAGTATGTTTCTATCATTTTAATTTTCTATATTTGGCCTGTTAGAACTAAAACTAAGATCAAAATTGGCTCGTAGAACACAACTAGAAGACCATTACTCTAAGCTAATTTGTTTGTTCTTGTCAAACATTCAAGCTCGCCCATATATAAAGTGATGTACCTCAAAAGTGAAGAGGTTTTCCTTTAATGAACTAACTATAAGATCATTTTTATTGAGACTGAAAAATGTATCTTGGTTTAGTAAATAAGTGTTAAGTCGGTTGAGGTATTTAGATCTTAAAAATAATGTATTAAAACCTTTGCATTTTATATTCTATGTTTATATCAGCAGGCGTTGCTAAGAACACGTGTGGCTCCCTAAACTATTTTTTAGTTTGATGTTTATCTTTAATAAGATAATGTTGGCTTGCCCATTCTAATCTTATATCAAATTGATCCTTATTTTTAGTCTTAATCAGTTAATCTGTACATTCAGGTGGGTTGTAAAAACTGATATATTTTAATAAAAATTATTTTGAAATATTGTATACATTTTTAGAAAACTTTACAATTATAATATTATGTAAATTTACAAATAAAAGTTTAAAACTTGGGCTACGATTTTTATTTTAACTTTGCCATTCTCTTAAGTTTTCAACAATCAGTGAAATTTTTTATATATTATTGACACTTATTTTACTAACCTTACACAAAACCATCTCTAATCCACAAAATAGTTTACCCCTTAAGTGCCTGTGATTTTCCTCCTTTAAATGTACACTTTGTTTTCAGGAAAGATAGCGGTTTTATCTTAATTGATTACACTATGGTCTTATCTTGTAAGATGCATCCTAGAGAAGCCATTCAAGGTAAGGTGGCTCCTATTCATGGTAAACATAGGGAGGGTACATTTTAAGGAAATGCAGATATTTGGTTATATGTTTTTGAGATTCATAATAGACACAACTAAACAATCTCATTTTACAATTAAATTAGAAAATAACTTACAAGATTATGTTCACTCTTAGGTTTAATTAGTACATTTTCTCTCTAAGATTATTGATAACATCTCTGTATCGATAAGAAAATGGTGATGGTTTCATTCTGTTTAGTTCACCAATGTAGGAAAGTTCAGTGTTCGAATCCCGGTCGAGGGGATCTTGCCTAAATTGTTACATATGCTTCAGGTTGACCCGATGAATTTGGTGCAAAAGAGAACAAGGGGACTTCAAATTAGGACACTCGTTACGATTGATTGCTGATAACATGCACACATCAAAAAAAAAAGGTAAGTTTTGGAAGAGTAAATGAGCGGAAGTGCACCCACACTAGTGGGGGAACGAAATGGAAAAATTATTCACAGGAGAGAGAGCTGAGAGGTTTGAACTTCAATTTTTTCTTGTCAATCCTGTTTATTGTGAGCCTGACTCCTTAAACTACGTGGCTACTGATACGGACTGATAATATCAGAACACCATTTATAAAATTAACTTAAATTTAGAACAGGCGCCAATATCTGGTCGTTAATTCATAACTGTGAAGGGTGAAACCCACATTTCACCAATGATCCCCGAATGGGCGTCGGTAGGGTGAGGGGGTGTTTACAACCCTGCCACTCGCCTCCCCCACTGAAATTTTCCGAAGGTGAGTCCAAATTTCTTCTACTCTAAACAAGGCGGTAGCCAGTTGAACATTTCAGGGGGGATTTAGGGCGCCACAGCCAATGCTGTATGTTAGAATAAATAATAAACGCTTGTAGAAGCTGTCTGTAGTGTTTTGATGGTAACTTAGGGCAGAGATTTAAACACTATTTTATATTTATTTACATATATTATATAGGTATATATATCTTTACATAATTATGTGTATATAAATATATTCTATAATTTAGAAATTTACATGTCGCTTGCTCCCTTGAAGTCTGATAATTTGCATTGAGCACTTAAGGCATTTCTTGTCTGGGTGAATTTAGAGCTGATTTAGTATTTCTCCAATGGAACCGTGAGGTTTAAAAATTAGTGATTGGAGAAAAGTTAAAACCACCCCAACCTATATAGTCAAAAATTGTACCCCATTCACTTTACAAAAGCATTTTAAACCTGTCCAAATATATTGAAGACCGAATATTATCACTTATCTATGATATTCAGAGACAGTATAATCTTGAAAAGGATTTCTAATGGTCATGATGGTCGGTCGGCGCAGGGGTTGTTGCCATGTGGGCGGGGTGGGGGGTGACTATTGGTATCATGTTACCGGACCCAAGACTCCCAAGGGCCCGGGTCTGAGATCCACAGTAACAAATTTAAAACAAACTAAATTAGATTAAGTCAAATAAAAGATGAATGACAAGAAATAAAATACCTATCCATAGTAAGTAACAGTGAATGGCCAGTCCACGAGCTAAGATGTCTATAGTAAGTAACAGTGAATGGCCAGTCCACCAGCTAAGATATCCATAGTAAGTAACAGTGAATGGCCAGTCCACCAGCTAAGATATCCATAGTAAGTAACAGTGAATGGCCAGTCCACCAGCTAAGATATCCATAGTAAGTAACAGTGAATGGACAGTCCACCAGCTAAAATGTCCATTGTAAGTAACAGTGAATGGCCAGTCCACCAGCTAAGATATACATAGTAAGTAACAGTGAATGGCCAGTCCACCAGCTAAGATGTCTATAATAAGTAACAGTGAATGGCCAGTCCACCAGCTAAGATATCCATAGTAAGTAACAGTGAATTCCCAGTCCAACAGCTAGGATATCCATTAGTAAGTAACAGTGAATGGCCAGTCCACCAGCTAAGATATCCATAGTAAGTAACAGTGAATGGCCAGTCCACCAGCTAAGATATCCTTCAGAGGAACGTACTGGCATTTGTTACAATTAAATCATTGGTTCGGTACAGTCTTATCCTTCGTTTTGAACTGTTCGGAAGTTTCGCGGAGTCTATTGTTTTTGTACTTGAATTAAATTCTGAGCGTGAAGAGAGTCTGACGGCGAGTCAAGTACAATTTAAATAGAAGTATTTTATTATCGGCTGACATTTCACTGTTCAGTTATGGATTAATTTGCTTGCATTGCTTTTGTTTTATAAAAGTTACCAACAATTTAAAAAACAACACCGTACAAATCTAAGTCGATCAGTAATGGGATAACACGAAAGAGGGAGGGGGGGGGGCCTTTCACCCTTTGGGAAATAATTTATGTCCTCCTCCCCCCAATTCAAATAAATTTGCCCCCTCTCCTATAATAAACTTGTCCTTCTCTAGACTTATAACATTCCCCTTTGATATATTATAAAATATTAAGATTTGTTATTTGATTTTCTCCCCCCTTCTTTTATAATATTATGTTAAACTCCTAATTTCTGGAGTGATGACGTGATCAAATATTTTTTTTGTCCTAGCAACCATGATCAAAGAGTTTTGGCAACAGCTAGCTGAAGAATTAAACTAGGTTGGTAGCACGTCTGCTTGTTGAGAAAAAGGTGCTAGTTTTGATTTCAGGCACAGTCTAAAATGTATCATCGATGGAGCTGTTGCTTTCTCTTTCACAATGATGAATTGACCATCGGCAAATCGGTTGTTGTCTCAGTTCTACGATTAAGTTAGTTTGTAAGCTGTGTGTAGATATAATCATTTGGTTCAGAAAGTGTATGGTAGATACCCTAGTAATAATAATTAAAAAAAGAAGCTAACCTTGGAAGACAAGACTTGCAGTTCTCTCATGGGCTGTAGCCGAGTATAGACATAGTGCTAACCCAACCGGTTTTCAGTAGACAGACTATACTATACGTTTGTTGACAGCTACTCTCTCCTCTCCTTGTGCTAGGTCAGTACAAACAAACTAACTAAATTTATTAAAGTGATGAGTTTTTATGTAAATGGTTGAGCAGATTGTTACTTTAAATAGTATTACACGGTCGAAACTGATTTCTAATAAAGTTTCCTTTTTTTAGGAAGTTACATTGTGGGTTTCACATCCCCTACTGATGAGTTTCGATAGACTGAAACCTAGGTCGGGGGATTGGGTGGTAACGATCGATTTTCTTATTGAGGCAGCCATCATCTCTTTGTCCAATGGCAGCAATGTAAAGTGTGAACTGTGTTCTTATTTTCATCGTGAACGCCATATTGTATTGTGTTGTTTCCTTTTATATGTTTCAATCCAATTTTCCTGTACCTTCTTTCAAATATAATATAGTATATTGTATTTAGTAATAATCTCAAGAAAAGCTTTTCATAAGTAACCAACCCTTCAAAAAAATTCTAAAAAAAACACAAAAATACACTTAATTTTTCAAGTCATCTGAACAAAATTATTATACTCATTTTTGAAGAATTTAAAATGTTCAAATATCAGCTATTACTTATTAGTAAACTAACCCAATATTTTCGTAGAGAAATAACAACACCCTTATAAATCATATAAAACACACCCCAAATATCAATTTTGAAAAAAATCGTTATAACAATTTTAGAAATATTTCGAATTTCCAAAAAATTAATCAGAAGTAAACTACTCTAGAATCAATTTTTCTCTGAAAAACCAAGTAAGATATTATTATACAGTTTTATTAAAATGCGTTTAATTTTAAAAAAAAAAGTGTCATCAGTAAACTCTTGGCTTTAAGATATTTATGACCATACAACATCTAAATATGGATTTTGAACTAAATCTATCAAACTTTTTCTGCTGTAGCCCCGGTAACAGACAAACATACAGATGGACAGACAGAAATGATTGTAAAGCCACACTTTTTTTTTTTTAGTTTCGAGGACACATAAAAAGTCAAGACTCATCATAATGTTGAGGTCTTTTACATTCTCTTCCATGAGAAAGTAAAAGAAAGGGCTGTAACAGTTACTTTTAACTTACGATTAGTGCTACTATTTTAATTTTGTTATAATTTAGTACCCGTTCACTGGCTAGCAAGTATCTCTATTCTTGACTTACTTCCAAATAAGAGGCATCAACCATCTGCTGGAACAGGTTCTGTACTTCTGAGAGTGTTATTGTACGTCTAGACGGGTTTTTTCTTCGAAGTTAAATGGGAAAAACATTCGAGTTGGCTCTGTATATACTCGGGAATACACCCGCAGGTTAGGCCAGGTTAGGTTGTCTGATGGGCCACATCGAGAATTTGAATAGAATAAGGGGCCACCTTAAATAAGATTTTTCGCTAGACGCAATTTACTGTATAATAACATTGTTTATAAACAACATAACAAATTTAGACAATATAAAAATAATAAGTTAGTGATTCTCAAAACACAACTTAATGAAATGAATGCAATTTTTACATAATATATATTTCATCATTTCTTTAATGGCAGGTGCAAATTTAGTAGTTGTGAATTTTAAAAAAGTTTATAAATGTTCATCGGTAATGCTGGGTCATAATGAGCTTTTCTTACAGAGATTTTAGAAAATGTTTGTTCAAATGAGTAGGTTGATTGATCCAAAAATAACCATCGAATCAAGAAAGAGAATTGTAAAATGTACGTATTTCTCTATGGCGCTGTAATTCTCTTAGATTCGGATTATATTGCGGTTCTGTCATTTCGTGCATTTTTTTTTTTTTTAGCGCCGCGTCTTACTACACATTCGAGTTATAAGCCTATTTACTAATCACGCTAGTGGTTTTATGGATGAGGAAGGTTATATATCGTATGAAGTGTACCCGCATTTGCGTGGAAGAAGTGTAGAAAACCATTTAGTAAAAATCAACTTCAGCACACCCGACCGAGATTCGGACCTCAATCTCCCCATCATCGGCAGTCTAGTCTACTGCGAGGGCAGCGCGTTAGACAACGCGACCACCGAAGCGAGTAAGGTCATTTGTTGAATATTGATTTTATATCCTTCGATAAGTATTATTATTATTATTATTATTATTATTAGCACCGCGTCTTACTACCCGTTCGGGTTATACACACTTACGCTAATGTGTAATGGTAGGGTGATTGTGAGATGAAATTAAGAACCTACAGTTTAACGTGGAATCCGAACCACGGAGGAGGCCTGGCATTCCCACACATTCACAAGATGTCTTGTCAGAGGTGAAGGAAGGGTTTGGTAATCAGATAAATCTGGTGCCGGGACCGAGGATTGAACCCCGGCCGCCAGCATGGAAGTCTGACACCTTACCCCTGGACCGCCAGGTCACCCCCTTTGATAAGGATATATTTGATAGTTTCGGGTGTTTTTTAGCATTCATTTTACTTTCGTAAGTTAGATTGATAGCTATATCTTGCGGATCACGTGACGGACCGCCATTTTCCCAGGGATGTACAAAGGTTGGTTCACACAGAACGCTAAGCTATGTTATGTCATGCTGTACTATGCTTTGCTAAGATTTTGTCAGTTTGGTTTCACACTTATTGCTAGGGTAAGCTAAGCTTTGGTTCCTCTTTTACCTCTTAAATTCACTGTGGGGTTTTTATCTGGTCTGCTCCAGTGAAGTTGAGTCATGACATCCTCTTGTTTGACCTTAGATGATACTGAGGAAGAGGAGCTGCTGCTATTAGCAGCTGTTTTGGATGAATAAACCGAATTTATGAGGTGGAGGATGTTTGAACTGTTCAATTAACGGTTGCATTGTAATATAAAAACTTATTAAATATAAATCCTAATTAGAATATCACTTAAATACTTGTGAAACAAATTTAAAAAAAAAAACACCTTAATATTTCTTTGGTTATTTTCAATAATCCAGCACTGCGACTGTTAAAACACGTAGCCAAAGCTGAGTTATGTGCATGCACAATGTAAGATGGCTCAAGATGAAATATGGGATAATTTCCCAGACAGTTATCGTAAAAAAAACATAGCGCGGTGTAGCAATACATAGCTTAGCTTAGCTTTCTGTGTGAACCAACACATCTAAATATATGGTCCGCTATTTTTCTAAACCGCAAAGCAAATCTTAGCTTAGCTTTCTGTATATATTTAAATACTCCCCCCTACCTCACCCCCACCCCCCCGCATTATTATTTTCAACGCACATATTGAAGAATCATCATAGACTACTATAAAATATGAGTTACTATCGACATTTTTATGAGGAATAAATTAAATTTTCGAAAAAAAAAATTCAAAATAAAATATAGCCTATGCTATTCGCTGATAATGTAGGTTTATATTGGTGAAAGAATTTTTAAAATCGTTCCAGTAGTTTTTGAGTTTATCCATTACAAACAAACAAACAAAATTTTACTCTTTTATAATATTAGTGTAGATATGGTCCTCTATTTTTCTAAAGAGTTAGCAGAGCAAATCTTAGCTCAACTTTCAGTGTGAACCGGCCTTTAGACCATCAATTTACAACATACACCGCATAATAAAAAAGGGAAACTCCCTTCTACGTCCTTGCTGTGCTTTGATTTCGACCTTGCTCATTAAGAGCCCCTACACATCAAACTCGATGAAAATTCAGACGTTTGTCGAGTTTTATCGACCTACTAAAGCATCTCCTCAGTTCTAGGTCAGTGGAACTTGATTACTAATTGCAGTTTTAAGGGGGAAGTACAGAATAAGTTTTCAATATCGTACACCAAATTATACCTTTATATCTGAGAGATATTTTATATCTTTTTTTTTAAGAGGACTTTTAATATTCTTACTTGTGATCAACTGTTTTCATAGGTTATGTCGTATCTATATTTGCAATTTCTTTCTAATTAATAAGTAAAAGTTATTTTTTTAAACTTATATTAATAAGAACTATACCTAATTTCTAGTTAAACAAATTTGTATTATATAAAATAGATTTTTTTTATTGTAAAATTAAAAATAATTGTATAAACACAATAGACTTGTATCTGGATTCAAAGGGATATTCTAACTAAGGCTGCTCTGCTATAGTAGGATTTTGGTAGGAAGAAACTTTTATTATTATTAGCACCGCGTCTTACTAGCCGTTCGGGTTATACGCACTTACGCTAATGTGTAATGGTAGGGTGATTGTGAGATGAAATGGAGGACCTACAGTTTAACGTGGAATCCGAACCACGGTGGAGGCCTGGCATTCCCCACATTCACAAGATGTCGTTTCAGAGGTGAAGGAAGGGTTTGGTAATCAGATAAATCTGTGCCGGGACCGAGGATTGAACCCCGGACCCCCAGCACAGAAGTCCGACACCTTACCCCTAGACCGCCAGGTCACCAAGAGACTTTAAAAAAATACTAATACATATTTTAGTGGCTAACAATGATAACATTGTAATATAATTGTTAGTGTTATTTTATAGATTTTTATGATACCTATCAAAAGTTACAGATGCTGATCACATGACTTGGCGTATGAATACGTGAAAGTAGATCTAGTAACTTTTATAGCTGCCTGTCATATTAGGTTATTCTTATAAAAATCGAACTGTAGTAACTTTTTTTTATCACAGCGTTAAGTTATACGCGTATATGATAGTTAATCTAATGGGTTAGGGATGAGGAAGGAAGCATTCTTGTAGGTAGCCCGCATTTGCTTGGAAAGAGAATGGGAAATAATTTAGAAAAATCCATACATCCTCAGTAGACCCACCCAGGATTCGAACCCCGATCTACCCGTTTAACAGGCCATTCTAACACGAGAGTAACGCCTAATACCGTTTGTCCACTGAAGCGGGTAACTACTAGATCTATTTTTATATTTTCATACGTCAAGTCATATGATTTGAAGCTCTCACTTTCGATAAAAAATATCATCGATGCCAGTAAAAATAACAAAAATAATAATATAATAAAATGTTATCAACGTTGACCGCAACAATAAATGTTTGTATTATTATAAAAGGCCTTTATTTTGAAAATTGGATTGAATCTTTATTTTCCAGTGAACCGACCTAGTATTTGTGCATTCATAGCAAATATTCTACTTCAGCAATGTGACTGAGTTGTATACCGTCTTGTTGGTTTTAAAATACGTAGGTGCGCTAGTTTGAGTTGCCTGTGGGACACTCAAGGACTAGGAAATGTAAACAACCGTCAATGCCCCCTTAAGAGCACCCGTAATGATGTGGCCTGCGGGAACGTCAACAAAGGCACGTGACAGATAACTTCCAGGAGGAAAGTTCGCGGTTATGGTAGCTCTTCAGAATTGGAAAAGGGGGGGGTTCCCTGTCCAAGGAAAAGTTTTAGCCAAGGACAGTATCAGAAGCTTTTTTTTGAAGGGGAGGTTTATCTTTTTGTGTGTAGAAAAAACAATAACATAAATATATGTATATATTACGCGCCTGGGGTCTATCACTCATAGCCCAGTTTGTGGAAAGCTTAGCCAGTATTAATGTACTAATTATATCCAGTCTACATCACTACACCCTATCCCTATCTTGAGCTAGTTCTATCTATTCCACCTCACTACACCCTGTCCCTATCTTGAGCTAGTTCTATCCAGTCCACCTCACTACACCCTATCCCTATCTTGAGCTAGTTCTATCCAGTCCATCTCATTACACCCTATCCCTATCTTGAGATAGTTCTATCCAGTCCATCTCATTACACCCTGTCCCTATCTTGAGCTAGTTCTATCCAGTCCACCTCATTACACCCCTCTCTTTCAGGTCTATCCAAATGCTATCCTCCCATCTACGTCTAAGTCTTCCCATTGGGTTTACCAGTCAGTCCCCGAACAAGGTTCTAGATTCTCCCATTCGCGCTGCATGTCCTACCCAACGTAATCTACGAGACTTGATTATCTTGCACTAGCTTATAATTTAGTAATTACTTTTTTTTTTAAGTTCTTAGTAGTTGTTACAAAATTATAGAATCTTAAAAGACTTTTTAATAAGTGTTGGAGTCGGGATTTTTAGGGTACGTGCTCATATTAGTTTAAAAATGGGATGGAAGCCCCACACTACACTGAAAAATAAAAAAATAAGTGCTTTCGATTGATATTCTAACCTAGACCTACCCGCAAGTGGCAATCCATATATCGGGGGTTTGGATTGACTTGGCACCCCGTGATCACTGAAAAGTATTACATTGTTGCAACATTTTTTTAAATAGTCGGTTTTTATATTATAAATTTTTAGTAAAGATACCAAATATTTTAGGGGGAATTTTAATATTTTTAAAAAAAAATCTGCGTATTTACTTTGTACCACTTCAATTATAGAGAGGAAGATTGTCCTAAATAAATACGAACCCACCGATCACGTTTACCAACCTCAATTAAATAAATGTCTTGGACACACAAAACTTCTGGAGCACGTCAGAGTGATATAAAACTGTGATAATTATAATAATAAAAAAAAGGAAGTGCTCTTGTTTGACATTGGTAATTTTCTTCCTCCTTTCTAACCGCGACTGTTTTCACAGTTCCACTAAGGTGTCAAAAAAACATCGGTGAAACCAAATATTCGCCACGCTCTAGTGGCGCATGGGACAAACACTTTCTTTAAGGTGGATCTCTTCTTAAACTGGCTCACTAAATTACGTTTTTAAGGTAATTTGACCACCAAAATTTGTAATGCACAATTTTAACAAGCGTATACATATAAATTAATAATTCATTGATTTCATATAATTACAGTTCACGAACTATTAGAGGTAAACATTGCTATTTTAAGCTTTTGGCGTACTATTGTTAAGGTAAAGTAATATTAAATAGGGAGGAGGGAGGAAGTATTTTAGAGAAAAAAACACTCCCAGTTGACCCAACCAGGATTCAAACTCCGTTATCTCCGTATTCAGTAGACCAGTCTAACACAAGAGTGACGCCTTAGAACATTCGTCCACTGAAACGAGGATATATAGTATTGGAATGTCGAAAACATAGCAAATATCGATAGCTGAAATAGCTAATTAAAACACAGTGCTTTGTTTCAGAGAATATAGGTTTAAAAAATATATTAGACTTGATTGGAACAAAAAAAAAAATTGCTTCTATTACTAAATATGTTCACGTGCCTCTAGGGCTACGCGTTCCACATGTTGAACAACTTCTGTATCTAGTCAACTGAATTTGAATGCAAAGAAAGGCTCGTGGTGCGCTATACTCGTGCGACCAGGATAACAAAACTTCAATTCACGTTATTTATATGGGTAACACCCGCCTCGTTGGCGTAGTTGGCTAACGCGCTTGTCGTGTTGCGCTCGACTGCTAAGGACGGGGAGATCGAGGTTCGAATCTCGGTCGGGTGAACTGGGGGTGGTTTTTCCTAAATGGTTGTCCACTCTCCCTCCACGCAAATGCGGGTTCACTTCCTCTAATTCAACCTTCCCAATCCACTAGTGTAATTAGTACTTAAAGCGTATAACCCGAACGGGTAGTAAGACGTGGTGCCAAATATTATTATTATTATTATATGGGTAACCCAAAAGTCGCTCCTTTTTGCTATAAAGTCGTTGTCGTTATGTGACATTAGCGTAATATTAATCACTCCTATAATTATATAAGAAGGATTTCTGTGCTGGCGCCTTGATCACGGCATTTTTGTTGCGATGAGATGGCTATATAAAAAAAATACAGTTTTCTTGAAAACAGCTTTAGCGGTATACAATACAGTGCATCTCATTTTTTAGAGTAAATGACGTAGTATTATATTGTTTAGAACAAATATCACATTTTATTTGAAATATATATAGTTTGTAAATAAAATGCTTTTCTAAGAGGAAAATGGACAACCTTTCGCAACTATATTCAAAATAAAACATATTACTATTGGGACCATGCTAAGAGCATAAAATAGCATACAATATTTTTGTAAGCGTAGCACATCTGCATTTGTAAGCTTACAGGGAATCAAGAAAGCATACACAATTAAAGTGATTATTACTTATTATTTGTTAAAAACAATCGTGTGAATAAAGTTTCCCCGTCTAACCTAGAAATTAATGGCAAGATTATAACGGATACTTTATTAATTGATAATGAGTTTGGGAGCTACTTTCATTCCGTTTGTAATTTAGCCCTTCGTGTCTTACCCTGCCCCGTTATCGAAACTATCGCGCCCTTGTATCCTTGCCACATTACATCCTTGGATGTTGCTAGTGCTATAAAAACTTTGAGTTCTTCTAGATGTGTCGGGACAGATGGAATTCCATGTTTTATTGTTAAAGGCTATGCTAGGAAAACTAATCCTTCCTTTTTTACTTATAAATTGGGCAATGAAAACATAGTTCGCACCCTTTATATTGATTAACTTGGAGTTCACCTGAATAACAAACTTTTTTTCCACTATCATGTTGACCATGTAATTTCCCAGTCATTGAAATTACTTGAACTTATTAAATTTATTACATCTTCGTTTAAAAAAGTTGACTGTTTTTTTATGTCTGTACTACGCCCTGATTAGATCTAAATTCGAATACGCTATTGTTGCTTGGAATTCCATCACCTTAACTGACTCTATTAGGTTGGAAAACGTTCAAAGAAAATTTGTCGCTGCGTGCGTTCTATGATAAATACTTTAGTAACCGGATTTATTCTGATTATGACAGAATTCGAAACCTCTTAGGGCTCCAAACTCTCTTCTCGCGTAGCCTTTATTGTGATGCCGTTTTTGTTTTTAATATTATCAATAGCAACATTTCTTTCAAAATTGCCCTTGATCATGTAAGCGTTCATATCCCTTCTCGGGCTTCTCGTAATCCAATTATTTTTTTTCCCAATGGATCCTAAAAGGTGGGCCCTATAGGTCGCTGTATCTATAGTGCCAATTCTAGATTTGTCGAATTCGACTTCTATCATAAAAGGAAAGCTAAACTTAGAGAGTTATTTAAGGAAATCCCATATCAATAGTTTATAATGTAGAGGTTCTGCCTATAATATTTAAATTTACAATATTCTGATTTATTTTTTGCATATTGTTACTGCTTTTAACCACACTTTAGTTATTTGTTATTATTGTTATTATTGCTATTTTTTATTATTATCATTACCCGCCTCGGTGGCGTAATTGGCTAACGCGCTTGTCGTGTTGAGCCCGACTGCTGAGGCAACACCACCTAGACTTAGGGATGGGTTGTGAAATCACAACCTGCTCCTTTGTCACTGCTCCTCTGACGTCACAGTCACAGTCTGCTCCTGACAGACGAA